>CM053027.1:193139373-193251873 GCA_028564925.1 Lithobates sylvaticus | reverse complement strand
CAGTGCATCCCCCTCTCTCCCTCTGTCTCTGACCAGTGCATCCCCCTCTCTCTCTCTCCAGTGCAGCCCCTCTCTCCCTCTGTCTCTGACCAGTGCAGCCCCCTCTCTCTCTCACCAGTGCAGCCCCTCTCTCCCTCTCTCTCTCACCAGTGCAGCCCCCATCTCTCTCTCACCAGTGCAGCCCCCCATCTCTCTCTCACCATTGCAGCCCCCCTCTCTCTCACCAGTGCAGCCCCCCTCTCTCTCACACCATTGCAACCCCCTCTCTCTCTCACACCATTTTACCCCCCCCCCCTCACACCATGGCACCCCACCTCTCTCTCACCATTGCACCCCCTATCTCTCACCATTGCACCCCTCCTCTCACACACCATTGCACCCCCTCTCTCTCACCATTGCACCCCTCTCTCTCACCATTGCACCCCTCCTTTGCACCCCTCCTCTCTCTCACACACCATTGCACCCCCTCTCACACCATTGAACCCCCTATATCTCTCTCTTTCAGAAAAATTAACTTATTTACTATAATATAAATCATAATAAAAAGTGAACTAATTTATTATAATACATTTAAATTTTTTGCAGGTAAAAAAAAAATGCATTTATTTTTTTTTGCCTGCAGAACATGCATTGCTCTCTCTCCCTCTCTCTCTGCGATTATGGGCACAGTCAGGCTGCGATTATGGGCACAGTGGAAGGCTGCATTTGATGGGCACTGGTAAGACTGCATTGATCTCTTGTATCATGTCTGCAGTCTCTGGCCATCTCTTGTCTTATATCATGTCTGCAGTCTCTGGCCATCTCTTGTCTTATATCATGTCTGCAGTCTCTGGCCATCTCTTGTCTTATATCATGTCTGCAGTCTCTGAGGGAGTTTGGAGAGAAGTCAAGAGTGAGAGTGTTGCTGAGATGGGGGCCATGGGAGAAGTCAGGCGTGTGTGGACTGTGGAAAGGCCTTTTATGAACAAGAAAATAATGACGTTATGCTGTTGGGCTGGTATAATAATGCTATGGGGCTGGTATGACATTTTTTCCAGGGCTGGTTTCTATTCCTAGTCCGGCCCTGATCGTGTGTAGGCAGAGTTTTTTCCGACGAGAATTCCGATCGTGTGTACGCGGCATTAGTCTGCAGGCAGTGTGCTTCCTAGAGAAATTTGGGTGTGGCAGAATTGCACAGTGGGAGGGGTTTAAAACGTGTAAAGCTCTGCGCTATATAAATCCTGTATATTAATAATTGTACAGAGCACAGGGGTCCAAAGTATGTAACATACAGAGCACAGGTATCAGGTGTGTATAATGTATAAAATACAGATGTCAGTAGAATGTATTGTACATAATTCAGGGGTCAGGAGTAGGTAATGTACAGTATATATTTCAGGATTCAGGAATTGGTAATGTACAGAGTGCAAGGGTCATGAGTGGGTAATGTACATAGGTCAGGAGTGAGTAACGCATAGCTTGCAGGGGTTAGGAGTATGTAATGTACACAGTGCAAGGGTTAGTAGGGGGTAATGCACAGGAAAAAGGCTGCAAAGACAGTGAAAGGGGTGTATACATGATGCCGCCAAAATGCTTTGCAACGCAGTAGTGCAGGTTAAATCAGGTGGTAAAGAAGCAATATAATAAAAAGCGATCTACCATGGATTTCTCTTCAGGGGGTGACACAAGTGTGCACAAATCCACTTCTGAAAGTGTAAAAAAAAAAAAAAATTCCCCTGGCCTCATTTGTTCAGCAGGGGTCCAGGGTAGAAAGGGGACTATTTAATCACTTTCTTGTGCAGACAGTTCCCGATAATTAAATTAAAGTCCTGGCCTGCCCCGGCAGATATATATAACTCCAATTCCGAAAAGTTGGAAATCTGTGTAAAACCTACATAAAAACAGAATGCAATGATTTGCAAATCTCACTTATCGCTGTATAAGTGTCACTGGTCCCAAAAATGTGTCAAAGTGTCCAATTTGTCCACTACAATATTGCAGTTCCGATAAAAATCGCTGATCGCCTCAATTACTAGTAAAAAAATTAAAATAATAAAAATGCCATCAATCTATCCCCTATTTTGTAGACGCTATAACTTTTGCGCAAACCAATCAATATACGCTTATTGCGTTTTTTTTTTTTTACCAAAGTAGAATAGGCCTAAACTGAGGAAAAAAATGTGTTTTTTTTTTTAAAAAAATTGGATATTTATTATATTTATATTTATTTATATTATATTTATTATATTTATATTATATTTATTATCGCAAAAAGTAAAAGATATTGTGTTTTTTTCCCCAAATTGTTGCTCTTCTTTTGTTTATAGCGCAAAAAATAAAAACCGCAGAAGTGATCAAATACCACCAAAAGAAAGCTCTATTTGTGGGGGAAAAAGGACATAAATGTTGTTTGGGTACAACATCGCACGACCGCAATTGTCAGTTAAAGTGACGCAGTGCTGTATCGCAAAAAAATTGCCTGGTCAGGAAGGGATGAAATTCTTCCTGGGCTGAAGTGGTTAAACTAAGAAAATGTACCATTTAAAGAAGAAATTTTTTTTTTTTAAATGTTTAAATTGATGTCAGAAACATGTCTCAAAAAAGTTGAGACGGGGCAACAAAAAGCTGCCAAAGTAAGTAGTAATAACAAAGAAGAGCTGGAAGAACATTTTAACTAATTAGGTTACTTAACAACAGGTCAGTAACATGATTGGGTATAAAAAGAGCATCTTAGAGAGTCAGAGTGTCTCAGAAGTAAAGATGGGCAGAGGTTCAATCTATGAAAAGCTGCGTCAAAACCTGTCAAACCATTTCAGAATAATGTTCTTCAACGTAAAATTGCAAATACTTTAAAAATAGCCTCATCTACAGTACATAATATCAAAAGATTCTGAGAATCTGGCGAAATCTCTATGTACAAGGGACAAACCCGAAACACGATATTGGATGCCTGTGATCTTCTGGCCCCTCAGATAGCACTACATTAAAAACAGGCATGATTCTGTGATGGACATCACTGCATGGGCTCAGGAATACTTCCAAAAATCACTGTCTGTGAACACAGTTCACCATGCCATCCAAAAATCAAGTTAATCCTCTATCATTCAAAGAAGCCACATCTGAACTTAATGCAGAAATGCAGCCGTCTCTGGCACAAAGCTTATTTAAAATGGTCTTTTACTAAGTGGAAAACTGTTCTGCAGTCAGATGAATTGAACTTTAACATTCTTTTTGGCAACCACAGGAGCTACGTACTCCCGAACTAAAGAGATGGACCTTCCGTTTTTTTATCAGAGGTCAGTTCCAAAGCCTACATCTCTGATGGTATTGGGGTGCATTAGTCCGTATGGAATGGGCAGCTTGCACATCTGGAAAGTCACTGTCAATGCTGAAAGATATAGAAGAGGGGATGCTACTCTGTAGTAAACATGTGCCTGTCCCAACTTTTTTTTTTGTAGATGTTGCTGCCATCAGTTTCACAATGACCTTCTTTTTTCTCTTAAAGTGGTACTTTTTCTCAATTTAAACATTTGATAGGTTTTCTGTTTTTTTTGTTGTGAATAAAATGTGGGTTTATGAGATTTGCAAATTATTGGATTCTGTTTTTATGTAGATTTTACACAGTGCCCCAACTTTTTGGGAATTGGGGTTGTATATTGTGATATTGCATTTTCCAGTGAGCTCAGACAATGGCAGAGTACTGTTCAGAGCTGGATGGCCCACTTTTTATTAAAAATAAACTAAAGTTCAAGAAAATGAACTGCTGCCGTCACAGGGGTTTCCACCATTAACACAAAAACAAATGTCATTAAGCCTCCGGGCTTGCTCTCGCAGCACCACTATGTGGACCTCTGGTATGATCCTCAGACTGCCTCACAGTAGCTACTGTGCAATCTCTGCACCTCTAAGGCTGAATTCACACTACAGCTTTTTGAATCGTGGGCAGACTTGCGCCGAGGTGTGAATGACAAAATGCAGGGCTTGCATTCAAGATGCTATTCATTTGGATGACACCTCGCGGTGTGGGTCTGCTGCGACTGTCGCGTGATAAAGCGAGCTGCAATCACGGGACGCATGTAGCCCAAAATAGCTCCTGAACTATTTTTGGGCGACACGTGACCCGTGCTGGCTGCCACGATTGCAGCATGTTTTATCGCACGACAATCGTGGCAGACACGCACCACAATTTGAAGTACTATTCAACTTAATGGCATCTCGAATGCGAGTCCTGCGTTTTATCATTCACACCTCAGCGCTGTCAAATCACGGGCAGATCCGTGGCAAATCTGCCCGCGATTCAAAACGCTGTAAGGGGAATGCAGCTTCACAGCTCTCTGCACTCTCCCACTCAGGCTTAGGACCTCTGTCTGTTCCCTCACATACGTGTGTTTGTGTGCTTTTTTTTTCTCTCTGTGGGTTGAACTGGATCGACTAGTGTCTTTTTTTTCAACCAGTTTAACTATGTAACTATATAACGTCATTGGTATGGTGCAGACACACACTTGCTCCCTTGCAGCCCCACCGACTCCTGGGAAGGGGTGGAACCGTAACCTCCTGTTATGCCATTGGTTATAATGGTTGTACATACAGTACCTGCACACTTCAACAGCCTGTTCGTCTCCAGTAAGACCTGACACAAGGTTGAAGGCATCTTCCCTATCAAAGCTCTTGGAAGTCTCCGGACTCCAGACCCTAATCCAGGAATCACAAAACCCAGAGAAAGATGAAAAGTCAACTTTCTGTGCTCAGAACTGGCATTCTGAAGAGACTCATGAGTCTTGCAGAGGAGGAAGCGCAGTCCACATTTCTTAGCTTCTTATATATATACAGTATATAATCTTACATTGTAAAGTAAGAAGTTTAGCAATAAGGATCCCCTTTTTCTCTAATGCCACGTACACACAACCAGACTTTTTGACAGCAAAGGTCCTTTGCATGGCAAAAATCCGATGGACTTTAGAAATAGAACATGTTTTAAATTTTCCCGCCGGAACTCCGCCGGAGTCAGTTCCTATCGGGAAAACCATTTGTCTGTATGCTGGTCCGACGGACCAAAATACGACGGAAGGGCAGCTACAGCACCTGCCAACGAGAATGTTTCTCCGCGACAGGGTACTGTACATCTCGCGGCACATTTTCCTATTGCAGCGAGCGTGAGAGGGAAGGCCCTTTGGTCTTGTATGGATTTTAAAGGGAAGCCCCTACGCCGAAAAAACGGCGTGGGGTCCCCCCAAGATCGATACCAGACCCTTATGAGAAAGCAGCCCGGCCGGTCAGGAAAGGGGGTGGGGACGAGCGAGCGCCCCCCCTCCTGAACCGTACCAGGCCACATGCCCTCAACATGGGGGGTGGGTGCTTTGGGGAAGGGGTGCATTCTGCGGGCCCCCCACCCCAAAGCACCTTGTCCCCATGTTGATGATGACAAGGGCCTCTTCCCGACAACCCTGGCCGTTGGTTGTCGGGGGCTGCGGGCGTGGGACTAATCAGAATCCGGGAGCCCCCTTTAATAAAGGGGCCCCCAGATCCCGGCCCCCCACCCTATGTGAATGAGTATGGGGTACGATGTACCCCTACCCATTCACCTAGTGAAAAAAGTGTAAATAAAAAAAACACAACACAAGTTTTTAAAATACTTTATTAGACAGCTCCGGGGGTCTTCCGTCTTGGGTGTCTTCTCGCCGGACTCCTCTGCTATCTTCTGCTAGCTCTTTTACTAGCGGAGGAGCCCGGCTTTCTTCTTCGTCATCGCTGCCGCCCAGGGGTCTTGTCCCGGTCTTCGGTTCTTCTTGCTGGGCCTCCGCTATCTTCTTATAGCTCTTTTACTAGCGTTGGCCCGGTCTTCTGTCGCCGCCGCTGCCTTCTTCTCCTTCTCTTCTTCTTCCTTCCGATATTGCCATAACGCTCTCTCTGGCCGCAATGGCAGGGACGCGTACTGTGTCGACTTATATAGGGACAAGGGGCGGGGTCACCGGCAGATGTCACATGGTGACCCCGCCTCTTATGATGTCACAGTCCAGGGGGATGCTGGGACTGTGACATCTTGTCCCCACCCCCTTTCCTGACAGGCCGGGCTGCGTGCTCGGATAAGGGTCTGGTATCGATCTCGGGGGGACCCACACGCCGTTTTTTCGGCGTAGGGGCTTCCCCTTAAAATCCATGCCATGCGACGGAGCTCGCAAGGTGTCATTCTCGCCAATAAAAGCGGTGAGATTGACTTCCTTTTCTAGTCCCGTCGTAACTCATCACGTTCAAAATGAACGGACTTTGGTCCGTGTGTGGGCAAGTCCATTCATTTGGAAGTCCGTCGGAACTCCGGTGGGAAGACCGGCGGACCTAGTCTGACGGAAGGTTCGGTCATGTGTGGGCAAGTCCGTTTATTCGGAAGGTCCGTCAGAACTCCGCCGGAATTTCGGCGGGAACTCCGTCGGACCTAGTCTGCTGGAAAAGTCCGGTCGTGTGTACAGGGCATAAGGCGTGAGGTAGGGTAATGTTTGTTCATGTAAAAAAAAAAAAAAACAAGAAAAGCAGTGCTAACTCCCCAAAATCCTGTGTGAGCTAAAACACTGCAATACACAGAGCATGCCTACTGTGGACTATTTCCTTCTAGTGTTGACCTACATATCTACATCTTAATCATTTTTTAATATTGTGTTTAACATATGCACAGTGTGGCACCTAAAGAAATGGAAACCATCAACTCACTTATAGTATAGGCGCTGTACCACCAGATAATTGTGCGTTAAAGGTACAATGTCCCTAAATTGCAGACTCACCAGTAAAGGTGTGGTCTCTGAGACTTGAAACTATGACACAACTGAAAATACAGGAGAAAAATACCCTGAAAAAAAAGTCATGGGGGGCCAAGCAGCTTACATAGGGAAAAAGTTTTATTGCACAATTACTTTACAGGGACACAAAAACTAGGTACCCACCACCAACACCTAGACTCTCTATATTAAAATAAGACAACGTTGTCTGTGTAAAAGCAGCTGCGTCATGTCATACAGCAAGCATACACCATATACACCAAAATAGGATTAGATACCAAATACAGGAGGTGGCAGTTAAATTGGCACGTTCATCCAAGTATCAAGCACGATCAGGACATGTGCATATCCAGCCACCATTGGTCATCGGGTCCCCACCCTATAGAGCCAGTGCCACTCAGAAGGCTAAATTGACTGTAGGCAATTAATGGTGTAGACTGTGAAGGCTGGCATATAGCCATTAACGGTCAATATTGCACCCTCAATTAATTAATTAAGAATACATATATGTGTACATCTTATTTAATTTTATATGTAGAATAGCTTTCTGTTTTTACACATTGCTTTATTTTTTGTACACGTCTGCATAATATTGTAAACACAAATAATTTTAAAGTATACACATTTTTGCATGCCTCTACTCTAAGGTTTTTGCAGGAAATTTTTTATTTTAGCTCATACAGGGAGTTAGCGCTGCTTTTTCTTATTTTACATTGTTTTTTGTTGCACAGAGGCTACACCCACTAGCAGCTGCTGGGTTTTTATTTAGGAAGAGCTACATAGAAATGAGTGCAAGTATCTTCTCTTTTTTTTTTTAAGTTATTTATGGAAGAGTGAAATTTGTGCTGAATTCTTTTATTTTATGAAGTTTTTTCGGTTTGATCTTACATGATTTGTTGGCAAAGGTGTAACCTGAAAACATATTTCATGCAGAACAAGCAAATTAGTGAGCCCCAACACATACTGTTTACACAGATCATGTGCACTACTTCTGAAAACAGTAATCTTTATGTGGGATACTAAGTGAACAGCTTTTTAATAGGTCAGCATGATTTGGGGTTCTCACTTTGTGACTAAAAGCAGTGTGGTCTGCGTTGCCTGAATAAACCAATTGGTTTCTTTGTTTACTTTTCAAAAATACACCAGTTGCTTTCTTTTTTGGTGCAGCAAACACACGAAGGGGAAAGAGGAGTCTGAAATACTCCTTGATGCCCTAAGGTAGTAAAACACCTTAACCACTTGCGGACCGCGTACTGCAGACGGGTAGCCTGTACAGGCAAAGCAATGTACTGGCACGTCACTGCCTGTTTCTGGGTTTAGGGTGTAATGTGCGCCCCCCCGCCGCTGTGATTGTACTGTGGCTGGGACCAGCTGATTGTCTGTGTCTAATCACAACCCAAAGCCCTGTGTTGACAATCAACATAGGGCTCTGTACAGAGGCAACAATTCCTCTGTTTCTTATGCCTGCTAAGCAGGGATAAGAAACTGAGATCTTTGGTAAAAATCAGGACACCTTACACAATTACACATTGTTAGGCACACATTTAACCCCTTCATTACCCGAGATTGCAACCTGTTCCCAGCCAGTATCATTAGTACAGTGTGGATCCAAAAATGTAGCGCTAGTGCATGGGCAAAAGTGTATGTGTATCACAGCACTCAGGGGGAAACAATACATGAGCTGTATAAAAAATAATGGTGCTGGAATTGACTCCAGTATAGACAAAATGCTATAGTCCATATAGTGATAACATTGAAGTATAAGTCCTTCTGGTCCACTCAATGAAGGCAGATTAAAATATATACTTGACTGATGTCAGAATAAGGCGTGGGTACGCTTACCGGAAGTGTTGGATGTGACTACCATACGGCATACACATCAGACAGGCTTAAAGATGGAAGGTCTTGCATCTGTGGGAAACCGCCGTGAACTGGAACTCCAACGATTTCCGGTACTGTGTACTGGATCGGTCAGCAGGGTGGGTATGCTCAACATACAATCATCCGATGGTCACAGAAATGATGATGGAGACCGGGGAAGGGAATAAGAAATGGAGACCACTCCAATGGTGCAGGTCAAAAAGCAACGATTTATTCACATATGCATGTGAACATAAAAGAATAAAATAAAAATCTCGAGACAATATATATAAAAATTTTGGCAATATGAGGGGCGTAAGATAGCTGGCCCGACGCGTTTCGACTAAAGTCTTCCACAGGGGCATATCTCTTTTCCCCCAATTTACTCATTAGTACAGTGACAGTGTATAGTATTAGCACTGATAACTGTATTAGTGTCACTAGTAAAGTCAGTGTCAGTAAGTCAGTTCCCTCAGATTGTATGCCGCACTATCGTAGTCCCATTATAAGTTGCTGATCACTGCAATTAGTAGTATAAATAAAATATAAAAAATTCCAGTATACATACCATAGTTTGTAGACGCTATAATTTTCATGCAAACCAATCAATATACACTTATTGTGATTTTTTTTTTTTGGATATGTTTTATAGCAGAAAGTAAAAAATATTGGTTTTCAAAATACTCAGTCTTTTTTTTGTTTATATAATAAAAAACCTAGTGGTGATCAAATACCACCAAAAGAATGCTCTATTTGTGTTAAAAATTATATCAATGTTGTTTGAATACAGTGTTGCATGTAGCAATTACCAGTTTAAGTAGCACAGTGCTAATTAGCAAAAATTTGGCCTAGTAAAACCTTCTAGGGATGAGGTGGTTAACTACATTTACAAATACCTTTCATTCTCACAATGTGTTTTTATTTTGCCAGAGAAACGCACAGCCTCTGCTGGTGGATTTCAAGGATTATGGGGCCCAAGTCTCATTCGTCGGGACTCATCTATTAAAAGACTGCAGATGTTAGCTGAGAAAGAAACCCCCCAAAGTACTGGAGACCAAATGGAAAATTCAGTAAACCTATGAGATAATCTGTCAGCAACTGAGATTGTTGTAGTTTGTGTGTATAGATAAAAAAACGTTTATGTATATTTTCTATAAAAAAAAGAAAAAAAAGCCATTTTGATATCCGTGTATTGCAATAGTTACTTTTTAATCATGCTAATGAGGTTCTTTGTAACTATTAAAACATAAAATCTGCTTTCTGTGTCATTGGGTTTATTACAAGCTTGTTATAGGTAACCAGGAATGAAATTGTAAAAATGTGAAGATATATAGATATGCTGTGGTGTGAGACAAGAAAGCAAACATGCTGTACATCTCTTACAGTCATATTGCACAATTTCCTTGCTATTGTACTTACAGTTATGCAAAGAGGAACTTTTTTTTTCCTTCTGTTTTTAGTAATGGCCAGAGTGATATATAAGAGAGCCAAAATGTGTTTGGTAATTTCCATGTCACATTTATGAGTTAAAGGAAACAGATTCTAATTAAATTGTTTATGGTGTGGGGTGTTAAAACACTAAAGCCAGTTACACACTAAGTTTTTTTCGTGCATGAAAACGGAAAATTTGTATCAAATACTTACCGTAATTTCCCTTTCCTGATGGACTCCATGGCAGCCTACGTATGGGTTAATCCCGCCTCTCCTACCTCAGTGGACCCCACTCCCATAAATCTTTGCTCCTAGCCAGGTACCGTGTTCCATAACTTAGTCTACTCCAGCAATGGGAGGGAACTCCTGCTGCCATCAGGAAAGGAAAATTACGGTAAGTATTTGATACAAATTTTCCATTTTCCTGACAGACTCCATGGCAGCCTACGTATGGGAAATAACTAGCCATACACTCCCGGGTGGGAAAATTGCTGGTTTAAAGAAAAATTTAATTGGCACCGTCAACAGATAAGACATTGAAAACCTAAATTAACCGAAGAAAGAGCAGCTGGCTCAACACAATAGTGTGTCATAAAAGTATTTATCGACGACCACGAGGTTGCTTTTCAAATCACTTCTGCAGACACGTGTCGGTAAGCTGCCCATGACGTTGAAACACTCCTAGTCGAGTGAGTCTTCACTGCCTCTGGAGGGACCAGACCCTTAGCCGTATATGCCCTTTGAATAGCCTGGACAATCCAGGCTGCGATGGATCTGGAGGAAGCACGTAACCCTCTGTTTTTCACTTGGAAGTAGATAAAGAGATTATCCGATTTCCGAAAAGGAGCTGTAGCTTCCAAATAGTATCTTAAGATTTCTCCAACATCGCGAGGATGGATACTTGAAGCATCAGATGAATGAAAGGTCGGAAGAACAATTTCATGGTTCTCGTGAAAAAACGGACGTCACTTTGGGGTTTGATCCTAACATGGGAATCAAGACTACCCGATCAGGGAAGAATGTAATAAAGGGTTCCTTGAAACCCAGAGAGCTGATCTCAGAGACCCTTTTGGCAGATGTTATGGCCACTAGAAAAACTGTCTTGAGGAAAAGGCCTTTAATAGTTAATTGATCCAATTGTCGAAAATCTTCTCCTGAAAAGAAGTCCAAAACAAGGGGAAGATCCCATTTGGAGAATCTCGGCCTCCTCTTAGGTCTAAGCCTTATTGCTCCCTTGAAGAACTGTCTAATGAGAGGATGTTTTGCCCAGGAAACACCTGTGAAGGCGGAAATCGCAGAAACCTGAACTCGAAGAGAGCTTACTGATAAGGGCAAATCCAAGCCTGTTTAAAGAAATCCCAAAATGTCCGATATCTTTGGATCTTTAAAAGAACTTCCAGAGACGTAATTCACAAATCTTGACCAGATTCTTTGATATACTCTGTTAGTACCCTCTCTCCTGGCACTCATCAAGGTAGCTATTGCTGTGTTTGGACATCCTAAAGCTGTTAACCTTTCCCTTTCAACCACCAAACCATCAGATGGAGATGGGATGGGCATGGGTGAAAAGACGCTCCCTGCAACAGGAGATCTGGCCTGGAGGGGAGAGGAACTGGGTCCCGGCAACTGAGCTGTATCAGGAAAGGGGAAACCATGGCCTGTTGGGCCAATACGGAATTACTGCTATTATTTCGGCTTCTTCCTATCGGAGTCTTGACAGAAACCGGAAAATGACCGGAACTGGGGGAAAGGCATACGCCTTGTGAAACCTCCACTGGTCTGTCAAAGCATCTACTCCGAAGGCCTGGGGACAACGACATCTCGTGTAGTACTTCCTGAGTTTCGCATTGCAGGGTGATGCAAATAGGTCTACCTCCGGCGTCACCCCTAGAGACAGGATCCAATTGAAAACATCTGTGTGGAGGGACCACTCGTTGTTGTCCAGGGAGACCCTCGAAAGGAAGTCCGCCTGGACATTCTGAACTCCGGGGAGATAAACCGCTGTCAGGTTTGACAAGTTCGCCTGGGCCCAGGCCATGATCGGACTGACTTCTTTTAGTAAGGAAAGACTGCGTGTGCCCCCCTGCCTCTTGATATATGAGACTGCGGTCTTATTGTCTAACCTCAAAAGAACTGAGGCTCCTGATATCAGTTGACGGAAGGCTTGAAGGGCTCGGAAGGCAGCACGGAGTTCCAACACATTTGACACTATACCCTGGGATGGAAAATCCCATTTCCCCTGGGCTACCTCTGACAGACAGAGAGCTCCCCAGCCTCTGTTGCTGGCATCCGTCGTCACTGTTATCCAGGAGACTGGTGCTATGGAATGGCACTTGAGGAGATTCTCTTGCTGAAGCCACCACGGAAGACTCTCCCTCATGGACGGAGTTATCCGGACAAGGTGATCTTGTGACTCCGGATTCCACTGTTGGAGGAAACCCTTTTGGAAGGGCCGCATCTTCCATTGTGCCCATTTCACCATAGGGGCTGTGGCTACCATGGTGCCGATTACCCTGAGACACTGTGATGCTCTGAGGCGAGGAAATTACATGGCGAGGTGGATTCTGTCCTGAATTACTGGAATCTTCTCCAGAGGTAAGGAAATGGTACTCTCCACCGTGTTGAACTGTGCCCCTAGGAATATTAGGGACCGAGATGGTTCCAGATGACTTTTCTCCCTGTTCAGCAACCAACCGCATTCCGTCAGGACAGAGATGACTTGGTCCCGATGTGACAATAGCTGATCTTTGTCTTGCGAGAGCAGGAGTAGGTCGTCCAGATAATGGTGCAACCGGATACCTTTGACCCTGATCAAAGCTACCACTGCCAGTAGGAGTTTCACAAAAATACTCGAGGCGACGTCGTCAGCCCGAATGGAAGACAAGTAAACTGAAGATGTCTTTGGTCCACTGCGAACCTGAGATATCTCTGAAAATCTTTCGCAATTGGCACATGAAATTATGCGTCCTTCAGGTCTATTGAGACCATCCAATCGCCTGGCTGAATCGTTTGTCGTATGGTCAATAGAGTCTCCATCTTGAACTTTTCCTTCTGGATGAAAGAGTTCAAAAATGTTAGATCGATGACCGGTCTCCATGACCCGTTCTTCTTGAGAACCATGAAAAGGGGGGAATACACCCCCTGAAATTTTTCCTCCACTGGTACCTTGGGATATCAGGGAATCCGTGTAGGATAAAAGAACTTTTCTTTTTTCTTCTAACTGTGGTAGAATTGTAGGAATGAAGCGATGTGTGGGTGGATTGGTGAAAATCCAGGTGTGTCCCGAAGAAATGGTTTTGATTGTCCAGTAATCTTGGATCAAAGCTGCCCAGACGTGCTGGAAGCGGAGCAATCGCGCTCCTACCTGCTCCGCCTGGACAGGCTCCATATCAAAAAGACTTTGTCGCTTCACGACCTCCAGAAGATGTAGTCTTCGCGGATTTCTGTCCTGAAGGCTGGTTTCTTCTCCAATTTTTTCTGAATTCCCTACCAGGCCTATAGCGACGTGCGTTCCTAGCACGCTCCTGATCTTGTCTTGGCTGAGTTCTTCTTTGATTCAAGAGGCGACGATCCTGGGGTAGGAAGCCTGACTTACCCCCAGTAGCGCGTGTGATGGCCGAGTCAAGCTTATTCCCAAAGAGGGAAGAACCCTCAAAAGGAATTTTACACCATGCCTGTTTAGAGGCAGGATCCGCTACCCATGGTCGTAACCATAAGGCACGTTTTAGCTGTGACCGAGGAAAGCATAACACGCGATACTAACCGGATAATATCCAGGGATGCCTCACCCAGAAAAGCCGACGCCATCTTCAATTCATGCACTGGGGAATTTTTGACCAGGTCTTCAGATATACTTCCTAAAGTTGCACCCACATCATCCGTCCAGGATTCCATGGCTTTTGACAAAGCCGCAAGAGCTAGGGCTGGTTTACAAGCCATACCTGCGGTGATATATATCCGTTTAAGATCGGTATCGATCTTTCTTTCCAGACCATCTTTAAATGAGACTGTGTCTTCCAGAGGAAGCGTGACATGTCTCACCAATCTCATCAGCGCCGCATCAATGAGGGGGGCTGAATCTAGGTATTTCACCTCTTCGCTCCTGAACGGGAACATCTTCGCCACCTTGGAGATTAGAGAGTTCTTCCTCTCAACCTTTCCCCATTCATCAGAAATGATTTCGCCGAGTTCGCCCAAGAAGGGGAAATTTGGGCGCTCCTTTTTCAGATGCTTGAAATATTTCTTCTGCTTAGAGGGAGTCTCTACTGGGTCTTCTCATCTCAGCGCATCTTTAACTGCCCTGACCAAATGAGGAACCTGGGAGAAATCGAACCCTGCTCCATATTCATCCCCTTCAGCTTCACTATCAGAAGATCCATTTGACGAAAAATTGTCGTGAGAGGGACCTGGAGCTTCAAGGTCGACCGCGTCTGAGGTTGAGGCAGGTACTGAAGGAGGATTGGCTATGTGAGCTGAATCCGTTTTGCTCAGGGATTCTTGCACAACTTTCCTGACCAGTGCTTCCACCTGCTGGTCTCCTGCACCTCTCTCCTTCATAGCTCTGGAATAGCATAACTCACAGAGAGATTTACCCTCTGGAGCTCTACATCCCCAGCAGACTTTTTTCTCAGAGCGACCGGAATGGCGGTGAGAATGGTGTTTAGATCCAGACCTTGACCTATCCGTGTGATGTCTAGAAGATGACCTAGGGCGTCTAGAACTTAAATTTGACTGGTCACGCTGTGACCTAGATTTTTCTTCATGTGCTGACAAACGAGGTTCAGACCTAGAAGGGCTGAGAAAATAACAGGAAAAAAATACATTTAATTCCCCAAACGACCCTACCAACCCATGCAAAACAGGCAGAGGGAACAATAATTCCATCCTACCTGCGGCATAAGGGCTGGCCACTAGAAGGCGATGACACATCCATGGCGACAGGTTCAACAGAGACTGCAGACAAAAATACAAGCCATAAGCACCTATTTAGCAAAACTGACCATTAACCTGTATAAGAGCCCAGCCTACCTTGCCACAAGTACTGCCACAAAGAAAAACCGGCGTCTGTAGTGTCAAAAACCAAGCCAGGCCATAGCTGTATGTGACAGCTATTTGAATCTGCCGCCGAGGATGACGTCAAAACGCTCCGAGCGTCGCCGTGCGCCGCTCTACGGCGCCCGCTCGCATGCGCAGCCACCGCCGTCCCATCCGAACTGCGCAGGCACGAACCAAGCCTCGATCTGAATCGAGACCATGCGCACGCGCAGTAGGGACGAGCAGCGGCGGACTGGAACGCAGATGCGCTCCAGCCGCCATACCCACACATAGAGGGACACAAACAATACAAAATAAACACAGGTTGCCATGGAGAATTTATACAATACCCATCCAGCACGCAATCAATCCAACCTGACCCTCCAAGCGCGATTTACAGACGAAATGACCTGGCATTATAGAGGAGGCCTCCAGCTAATAGCAAGGACGATTGGCCATACTGCCGCTTGCCAGTCAATGACTGGATAGTAAGCTCTTCAGGGCACTGCATCATCACCCGTGTCCACCCTGCTAATAGCTGGGCAACTGGACTCTGACACCGCCATCACTTCATCGCCAGAGCAAGAGGAAAACGCCAGGACTGGATCAACTACTCCTTAAGGTAAGAACTACCCCTTTAGTCCTAAGGAGGAGGACAAAAAAGGAACACGGTACCTGGCTAGGAGCAAAGATTTATGGGAGTGGGGTCCTATGAGGTAGGAGAGGCGGGATTAACCCATACGTAGGCTGCCATGGAGTCTGTCAGGAAAAGAAGCTGATAGCTCTAGTCGGAGCTGCTGTACTAAAACTCTGATCAGCGATCTCTGCCATTGGCTGAGAGCGCATACATGTCCGACAGAAGCTGGTCCGCTTTTGTTGAACAGACTGACATACACATTGGCCTGAATGTCGGTCGTTTTTTTTTTTGTTTTTTTAATCATTGTCTCCTGACATGCAGCCCGTGTGTACGGGGCTTTAGTTCACACCATGTGCAGAGACGTCAGTTTTTCTGCACTGGTTCTGCAAGGGCACAAAACAAAAAAATTATTCTCTATGTGCCCTATTCCCATTCAACAATGGTAATCTGTGCAGATTTTTCTTTCTGCGCAGGGATCTGTAATGTGTAATGTGATGACTTTAGTGCATTTTTGTGCATTATACAGTATATGCAGCTATTAAGACCACAACGATATGAACCAGCCAAAGAAAGCCATGTGTGTCCATGAGGATTAGATTGAAACAAACTGGGGGACAAAGTTCCCAAGGTGGGTGCCTTCCTACTAGAAAACCTACAGCCATTTCTCAATACAGAAAATAGGTCTTTAACTGCAAAAAAGAACAGGAAGATTTTTCTTAACAATATCGATCACCTATCTGTATTCCACTGAGAAGGACACATTTCTGCAGATTAGCCTGATCTTTACTGACCAGGTCTGATCTATCCCTTTTTGATGCTTTTCTCTTACCTCTACAAATCTACCAATCATGGTAACCCCTTTCTTTCAACCTATTAGAAGTTACATTACACTCCATAGCAATCCTCCACTGCAGAGCAATTCCTCATTACTCTGATAAAATCCCCCTCAGGCACTGATTTAATGGTGTGTAAGGGATGAAAATTATTTGCTAAGATTTGCAAAACATTCTAGAGCTAATTATGCCTGTGGTTACACTGACCTCTAGTGTTATGTCTACAAAATCAATAGATTTGCAATTACTCACACAAGAGAACTGCAGATTTAAATTATTATTATTTTCTTATTATTCGGACACTTACCTGTCCTGCAGGCAAATGAAGCCCCGCTCCTCTCCCCCTCCTCTCTGCGGCGCTGGCATTGTCACTGTGGGCGCCCGACTTTGACTTCACAGCAGGGCATGCACTGCGCGAGCCGCACTGTGTCTAGCCGGGCAATCATCTGGGACCTGTGACGTGTCCCAGATGATTACTGAGAGGGAGGGGGGAGAGGTGAACTTGCTTCCGGTGCCCCAGGAGGAAGTGGGAGCTGGATCCCTCTAAGTTCCATTTTTGGGTGGAAGTGGGAGCTGGATCCCTCTAAGTTCCATTTTTGGGTGGAACTCCGCTTTAAGACACTGTAAAAATGGTTAGGCTTAATGTACGTTTTATAACCTCTCCTGAACGATTTAACTTGACGGATAGTAACCGACGTTTAAAAACTTCGTTTTTTCCGCGTTTTCATGCCGCATTTGCGTTTAGTGCACAGAAGGGGAGGACGTCATATGACGCCCTCCGGAACGAGAGCTGCGCCGCCTGGCCGTCATAGGAGGGCAGCAAGACCTAAGACTTTTCACTTGCTATCCTAAGGCTGCTTTCACACTGGGGCGGTTTGCAGGCGCTATTGCGCTAAAAATAGCGCCTGCAAACCGACCCAAAACAGCTGTTGCTGTGTCTCCAGTGTGAAAGCCCTGAGGGCTTTCACACTGGAGCGGTGCGCTAGCAGGACGATAAAAAAAGTCCTGCTAGCTGCATCTTTGGAGCGGTGAAGGAGCGGTGTGTCCACCGCTCCTATACCGCTCCTACCCATTGAAAATCAATGGGAGACCGCGGGGATACCGCCCGCAAAGCGCCGCTGCAGCGGCGCTTTGCGGAGGTTTTTAACCCTTTTTCGGACGCTAGCAGGGGTTAAAACCACCCCGCTAGCGGCCGCATACCGCGGGTAAAACGATGGTAAAGTAGCGCTAAATATATCGCTGCTTTACCGTCGCCGCCCCGCACCGCCCCAGTGTGAAAGCAGCCTTAGGGTTGATTACACCACTCACATATGGACTCAGCACCTGAGCGCAGGAGATTGCTTTGTGTTGCAAGTCAGACAGAGCCTGTTTTATTTCTTAGATGGAGGGCATCCACTAACATCTAGCGCTTACCTCCCTAGTCAGGTCCTTTATTTGTTGGATTTCAGTTTCATAGTTTCATAGTAAGGTTCAATAAAGACATCAGTCCATCCTGTTAAACTTGAGTGTCTACAATTGTCCCTATCCCTGTACATTGCACACTCACATCGGTCCCTACCCTCAAGGAGCCCACAATCCAAGGTCCCCATTCATATACTAGGGCCAATTTTTGGATAGAAGCCAATCAACCTACCTGCATGTCTTTGGATTGCGGGAGGAAACCCATGCAGGCACAGGGAGAACATGCAAACTCTAGGCAGGTAGTGTCGTGGTTGGGATTCGAACCAGTGACCCTTCTTACTGCTAGGTGAGAGTGATAACCACTACACCATTGTGCTGCCCCAGTTTTTTCAGCATCAAATGTTGCTGTTACCTAGGGCAGTCTGCATGCAAACGTAGAATTCCTAGAAACCCCTTCTCTAGGCATCCATCCATTATTTGTATGAATCCCCCAAGAACAAGCCCACCGAGGATTGTTGAGAAGAATACTGAATAAGGGGCTGTGATGTTTTCAGGAAGCTATGTACAGCACCCTGCCAGCGCTTCCTACCACAATGATCTGCCTGCTGCATTGCATAGAGAAGCACAGAGACCTTGTTATGACATCACAGGTCTGCAATAAGGTAATGAAAACAGAAAGGTTTTATTGAAAAATGTCACTAGCATATTGATGAGAAGGGAACAGAGGAACCAACCAAAGTAAAAAATACGTAGATTAAATTTTAGCTTCAATGCTGAACTCCAGGCACAACAAATGTCCATTTAAATATATTCTCCAATAACTAAAAAGGATGTAAACCCACTTTGTGTGCACCAAATGCATATTACACGCTGCCTAAATTAATGATGCTATATAAAATACCTGAAATAAATAAATATTACCATGTAAAAGTAGCTCATCCATTTACAGGAAGCCTTTATTGTTAAAAATTAACGTAAGGCTTCCTCTGATTGCCTGAAATAAAGATAGCGCAGTCATCCACCCACCTCTTTACCTCAGCCAGAGGAAGCCATGTTTTCACTTATAAAAATACAAGGCTTCCTGTGAATGGCTGAACAGTGTTCATCCCAACTTGATTTTGTTGTGGAAATCAGGAAGAAAGTCTCCTTACTGCTGCTGTAACACAGCACTGTATATAACTGATGCTTCATACAGTTTATACAAAGCTGATAGCGCCCACATGTATTAGTAAAGAAAAAAGATTGTTTGGGCCAGCTACGGGCACTGCCTCACTCCCCTTCTGAGATCAGTGGATTGATGGACTAATTACAAACGTGATCCTATTAGGCACATATACAATGCTGCTCTGAGGAATTCACATATACCCAGGTACAGTATATATGATTATTAATAGAGATACTTTCAGATGAATGTTGCAGCAAAGTCCAGTTGCATGGGCCCCTGATAATGATTATGATGCAGCATTCATCTTGGTGTTGGAGACCTGAAGACAAGATCTGTGGTAATGAGGAGACCCTTCAGTCATTGTCCAACCAGCCTGAATTGCAGCTTTTCACAAACAGAAACCATGATGTGACAGTGGAACTACTCTGTGCTTTGTCCCTAGTAGCGTCTAATCTGTCATGCAACCAGACCTCTAACTACTAGAAGTGGCTGTCGGATGCCTAACCTGGCTTTAGCTCATGCTGGTTATTGAGCCCTAATCTAAAACTAGCTATAGAATCCCACACCAGAAGGCTCTAACTAAAATTACAGGAGCTGCAAATATCTTCTATATCGCAATAAACAGGTTCACCTACTAATATGCTGGAAGGTGACCACTATTTTCATAGAGTAGCACAGACCTAGCTATCTGGCACTGTGCATGTGAGATATAAACAATAAAACAGAGATACTTTGTCACAAGGATTCAGAAAGACACTAAAGAAGCTATGGGCAGCTGCAGTTTAACTATTGGAACATAGGAAAACTTGCATAATGGTACGATTTGTTAGCCTGCCCTGTTTGCTCACTTTCCTGTGGAGACATTGCTTTTTTGGCTTAATTGGATCTGAGGCTTGTTGGAGATCGATAGACACAATATTGGCGTTCCCAATAACAGGTGGAAAAGCTGAGCTGGATATACCTGTAGTATGGGGTAACAACTCACTGATGCACATATCGGCCTTGATATCTGGTAAGAGGATATATTTACTTTAATTACCTCCTGGAGAGCACGAGGTTTAACACTAATGCCCCGTACACACAAGCGGAATTTCCGTCGGAAAAATCTTGGATGTTTTTTATGACGGAATTCCGCTCAAGCTTGGCTTGCATACACACGGTCACACAAAAGTTCTCTGAACTTTCGACCGTCAAGAACGCGGTGACGTACAACACTACCACGAGCCGAGAAAATTAAGTTCAATGCATCCGAGCATGCGTTGAATTGTTTCTGAGCATGCGTAGGAATTTTGCACATCGCAATTGCTACAGACGATCGGAATTTCTGATCGGAACCTTTTCTGACCGAAAAATAGAGAACCTGCTCTCAATCTTTTCCTGGCGGAAATGCCTCCAGCAAAAGTCCGATGGAGCATACACACGGTCACATTTTCCGACCAAAAGCTCACATCGGTCTTTTGCTGGCAGGATTTCCGATCGCGTGTGAGTGGCATTACAGTTGATTTGAAAGGGCATCACTATTTTTATTTCACAACAAGGACTTTTTGGTGTTTTGGATCTCCTTTTTCACTTTAATTATCACCAAGTTTTGTTGATCACATGAATAGACTTTTATTGTTTATAAATATCAGGTTTTTTTTGCATACTGATTTTCATTATCACAATAATGACAGCGCAACATTTTGCTTATTTTAGTTGCATAATAGTGTCTGCTTCTGGTCTGGGTGAATTACAACAGCAACAGCAGTTCCTGTGTGTATAAAGTCATGAGGCTCAGTTCTCTGTGTCTACTTCCTGGAAACGAGCCTATATCCAACATTGCAGTCCTCAATGGGCATTTCTGACCCAACTAGCAAAGACAGGAAGTACCTGTCTATACCAATTAACTATGTGGTAAGGAGCTCCAGTCTTCTGTGTAAAAATTAAAAGTCAGTAGCTACTAAAACTGTAGCTGCTGACTTTTATTAAACAGCCTTTCACCTGTCCCATGATATAGCACTGTGCTCAGCCCAGCCGTTTTCACTTTGTGTCCTCTCTTCCTGGTGCCAGCATCTTTACTATGGGCACCCAGCTTGTAGCTTCACAGACGGGTGCACACTGCGCATGCACGAGCGGCACTGCGCACTGTGGATTATCTTGCAGTCTTCTGGGACCTGTCACATCTCCCAAAAGACTGCGGGAGGGAGGAGAAATTTTGCTTCCGATCACCTAGGCCGGTGATGGCAAACCTGGGCACCCCAGATGTTTTGTAACTATATTTCCCATGATACTCAACTAATGTCATGGATCTGCTACCCAGCGCAGGGGTCACCTAAGGGTTAACAATGTTGCAGAGGGGTTTCAGTGATTTGCTCCAAGCTGCCTTATTTAAACACCTCGCTGCTGTCTGATCTGCAGCTTGTACCTGTGACTACCTGTTCCTGAGATCCCAATCTGTTTTCCCTGTTTGACCCAGCTCGTTTTTTACTACGATTACTCTCTGTTATCCTGACCCCGGCTTGCATTTTGACTACGCTTACCTATCTACTGCTTGATATCCTGTTGCCGAACCTTGTCTGCATCCTGACTATTCTCTGCCTGTTGTTACATCTGCTTGGTCGTCTGTTACCGAACCCGGTTTGTCTGACCACGCATCAGTGTCTCCATACCTGCTTCCTGTCTGCATCAGCTGAGCGGTCTGCACCTGCTGCTAACCTGCTGGTCTACTCTAGGTACGCATCTGCTGCACGGAAGACGACCCAGGCACTCATAGACCACTCGGCTCTTGTGGCCACTGTTCTCAACTTTGGTGGCCCTTGAACCAGGGTTGTACGTGAGGCCTTCCCACTGCACGTCAGGCTCATCCGTCAGGTATGTGACAACTACACTGCAGAGTGCATGAGCATCATGCGAAATGTAGTTCCATAATATCTGGTGTGCCAAGGTTTGCCATCACGGGCCATCAGCTGCCAATCACTGCCAAACACCTGCCAGCCTGTCCCCATAATAAACGCCTGTTAGTGCCCATAACAATGCTGATCAGTGCCCAAAAAGTGGCAATCAGTGCCCAAAAAGTGGCAATCAGTGCCCCATCAGAAATGCCTGTCAGTGCCCCATCGAAGTGCCAATCAGTGCCACTCAGTAATGCCTGTCAGTAGCTCCTCATCAGTGCTGCCTATCCAGTGCCACCTATCAGTGCCGCCTATCAGTTCCCATCAGTTGTTTTATTTTTAATTGTCTGTCTTTTTTTGTTTAGTGCAAAAATGAAAAACCGCAGAGGTGATCAAATCCAACCAAAAGAAAGCTCAATTTGTGGGAAGAAAATTATAAAAATTTAGTTTGGGTAAAGTGTTGCATGACCGCGTAATTGTCATTCAAAGTGCGACAGCGCAGAAAGCTAAAAATTGCCCTGGGCAGGAAGGGGGTAAAGTGCCTGGTATGGAACTGGTTAAACAATGGGTTTAGTTCTGCTTTAACCTCCACATACGGAAAAGTCTTCACAGTAAGGCTCCGTTCACACCTAGGCGATTCGGATTACGGGCGGAATCTCTGTGATTCTGCCCGCAATTCTCGATTCGCCGCAAAACATGGGACGTGCTTGCTATCCCGTTACTTTCACTGGCACCCCAATGTAAAAATAGTGGCGCTTTACCACCGACGGCGCCAACGCCCCAGTGTGAAAGGGGCCTTAGAGCTGTGAAAATGTGGAATAGACCCCCTCAAGAAATAGTTCTGGTCAGCTCAGTAGATTGTTTTATAAAAGAGCTGGATGCATTCCTAAATGCTCACATTATAACTGGATACTAATATTTATAGGTAATAACACCAGGGGTAGTTGATACAGGGAATATCTGATTGCCTCTTGGGTTTGGCCATTGCGTTGCGGTCATGTGTGCTTAACCACTTGCCACTCGGAAACTGCATATGTACGGTTGGGCGCTCTCTCCTGAGTGGACGTTCAGGAAGAAGGTGCTTTTGAGCACTGAAAGAAGAAGCCACACATTGTTGATTTATAAAACTTTTTACTCAAAGCACATTCACATGTGCGTTTATAAAAGGGTTTTTGAACAAACCAACATCTTTGGTGTATAAAAAATGTTTTGCTCACATTAATTAGAAATAGCCTTTTTTGGTAAAACAGGCATGTTTCAAAGCATAACATACACAACTCAGGAACTTACACAGTTCGACTTTTATAAAGTAAAGGCAATATCAGACATTAGTATGTCCAAAATGTGTTGATATTGCCTATTTGAAGATGCACACAAATTATGATTAAAACTGGGGATTTGGTGATGGCAGATAGCACATGTTGACACGCTGTGTGCATCTTCAAAATTTGGCTTTTAAAATACTTTAAAACTTTTTTTGAAAAACAAAAATAGACGAGAAAAAATGTAGTTTTATATTCTCCCTAAAACATCAAGGATGTTCTCCATTTTTTGTTGAACATCATTGATGTTTTTCTTTAGATTTTCTAAATCGCGATTGCACCCCATTATCTCCCCGATGAGGATCTGGGACCTTTCACTTGTGAAATCACATTCTTCTTCCACAACTTCCACATCACCGAAAAATAAACAAAAAAACACACCATGTATTATAAATATGCAGGCATACATCTATTACCTGAAGCTGTGGTCTCAGACACTCACCTGATGTGTTGACAATTTCGCCAATTTCCAAAACGTCTCCCTCCTTTTCCTCTGCTTGTGTTTTGGTGATTTCCCCTTCTTTCGGAGGTGGGGGGTCCCTGGTCTCCTCAGATGTCCCAAGTCTTTTCTCCCCTATGTGAATTCAAAAAAGGAATACTTAGCACACAGATATTTCAGGGCAGAACTAGGAATATGAAACATTGCTTGGAAGTGTTGTACAATTGTCTTTTTTGGCAGAGTTCCAAGCTGAAAACATTATTTTTTCCCTTTCTAAAGCTGGAATACTTACCTGTTTTGTGCAGGTTTCACAAATGGAGACACCCCTATAGTGTCCACTGGAGCACCTGTGTGGGACACCCTAATAAAAAGGGTGTTCTGGTGTCCCGCATTAGTTCTCCTGTGTCCAGATGTGTAAACAGCTGCTGAGTGTCCTCTCCTTTACACTGAATCAAGTTTGCATTTCATTCTAGTTACAAACCCATCTAGACAACAAACTTCTTTTAATAGAAATAGGCCTGAACAAATGTAGTTAACTGCATCTGCCCAAAACATCTTATTTTAGTGGGTGAACAAACGATGTTTCCTACGAACGATTAATGTGCCCATGAACATGAAAGTTGCCATTTTAAACTGTACAACAGTAAATAAAAGCACATGGAGCAGCATGCAAGTAATAATAATAAGAGGAACACACGACAACTACTTACCGTATTTATTGGCGTATAACACACACTTTTTTTCCCTTAAAATCAGGGGAAAATCGTGGGTGCATGTTATACGCCGATCCCCCGCTGTCTGGAGCCCCGCCGACATTTACCGAGCCGAGTGTACTGTGTACTCAGCTCCGCTCGCAGTCACACCCAGTCCCACCTCCCTAGCCTTTACGTCCCGCCATTGGCCCGGTGTTGTGTCCATCATAGGAGCCGGACCAAGGGGCGGGACGGGGGCGTTACTGCGATCGGAGCCAAGTAGCCGAGTACACTCGGCTCGGTCTTTGTCGGCAGCGGTGGAAGGAGCCGAAGATCTCGGCGGCGGGAGGAGCCGAAGATCTCGGCGGCGGCGGGAGGAGCCGAAGATCACGGTGGTGGGAGGAGCCGAAGATCTCAGTGGCGGTGGGAGGAGCTGAAGATCTCAGTGGTGGCGGCTGTAAATTTAAAACTAAACCATGCTGCAATTTTGGGAAAGGCTGCAGGGGGACAGTGTAAAGCCCCATACACACGGTCGGACTTTTTCATGGATTCTGTCCGATCGGACAAGGTTGTTGAAAAATCAGACCGTGTGTATGCACCATCGGACAGTGTTCGTCGGTTTGTCCGACGGACAAAGTCTTATCTCCTGCTGGAAAGATTTGCCGTCAACACGGTCCGATCACACCAAATCCGAGCATGTGTACGGTTGTCCGACGGACAAAGTGCTACGCATGCTCAGAAGAAATTCTGTGACGGAAGCGCTCGGTCAGGTAAAACTACCTTTCCTAATCGACACAGCACATTCGTCACGCTGCAATGTTAAAATGTCTTTAATGCAGCGCATTCTCTTTTTCTTTACAATGCAACAAGAATGACATGTTTTAGCTGCTCCTATTTACCCGCACTTCTCACAAACTTAGTTCTTTATTACTTTGCAGCATTTATACACTACATGTTTATTTTTACTCAGATCGTAAATCAATCTTTGTTATTTTTTTACCATGATTTTTTTTTTTTTTTTTTTTTTTTTTTTTGGGGAATACATATTTGAAGGAGAATTTGTTTGTTTTTTGGAGGGGGGTTGTATGTCTCAACTTAGCAAAACCACATTATTAACATTTGTATTTCTTGCTTAAATTTACTAGGAGTTTGTTGGTTGTTGGTGCCCCTTGTTAATTATCCTTTCGGATTAGTGAAATGTACCTGCCTACTCAAAGAAAAACTGTCATTGTAGAAAAGTAAAACACAATAGTCAATGATTATTTCAAATCCAAAAAACATTTATTTAGGTCTCAGCAACAAACCAAAGAGGAACGCAGCCATGGTGAAACTTGGGGAATTTGCAAAGCCTTGGACACCCATGGCAACCATCATTTTACAGGCTTAAACAATTGGGGGCATGAAGAGTACCTATCTAAATAATAAGGGAGCGCAATCTGGTCCTGAAGTCCAAAACATCCGGAACTGCAGCAGATGCCATCTAGGTCCCCAGGCTCTGGTCCTACGAGAGGCTCCATCTTCTCTCAGACCAGACTGAATCAAGGTCATCACTCTCTTGTCTTCCTTGTACGCTTCCTTCCACGCCGTGGTGCTGGTGCTGGTGGGGTGGCAGAAGGAGGAGGAGGAGGCGGAGCAAGGTCACTCTCGCAAACATGTGTGAGGGGAGTCATCTCCCCAGCCATCCCCTCATTTAGTATTTTGAGGATGACCTCCTCACACATGCTGCGTTGCCCCGCCTCCATACCCGTAAATTTACTGCTAACCAAGGAGGCAAAGGCCTCCTCGTAGGTGGGTGTGGCATAGAGGGAGGCTGAGGCATCTCTGATCAGCTGGAGCGCTGACTCTCCCACCTCCCCCATGTTTTTCGCCCTTCTGAAAGGGAAGGCGGAGGGGAGAGACTTGGGAGACAGTCAGGCTCCTACGCCTACCCCCCTCTTGGCTGCCACTACCCCCTGCCTCCTCCTGACTGCCACCTTCCACAGCCACCTCCTGGCTGAGGTCTTCCTGTGTATGAAAAAGGGACATAGTTTCAGTTATTTGTTCATCAAACACACACAATTCTCATCTAGTGACTGTTGCAAAATGGTTACAAATAGAAAACCATACAATTCTCTGCCCTGCAGTTTAGATTCTTCCCAAAAATGTCTCCCACACCACTGTCTGTTGATATGTCAATCACGTTAGGAACTAAGCAATTGGGGATCCTGAATTAACTGAACATCATTCATTATTCCCCAAACTGGTTACAAAACTACTATACCTGGAACAAGCTGGGCTCCTGCACATATTCCATACTGGAAGGCCCAGGTTGGTCCTCGGAAGCCTCATCAGGGGTGGCGTGCGTGGAAGGACGCGTGCAAGGAAGAGTCGAGAGTGACTTCCTGACAGTAGCCTGGTCTTTGAGAAAGTGGAGCCTCTCATAGTACCAGAGCGTGGGGACATGGACATCAGCTGCTGCAGCTCCAGATGCTAGGGACTTCCGGACCTTATTGCGCTCCCGGAAATAGGTACTCTTCATGTTGTTGATCTTCACTTTTAAGTTTGCCACGGTTGCCATGGGCAGGGTAGGCTTTACAAATGCCACAAGTTTCAGCAGGGCTGCGTACCTCTTTGGTCTGTTGCTATAATCCCTGTGTTTCACCTGCCATAAGAGGGGGAATTGCCGGTATTTATCAATGAAGAGGGGTAGAAAGCTCACGTCGTAGAAGGCCTCCATCACCTCTGCAAGACACAACGCCACACAAAACAATATAAATAATGTCAGCCTAAACTCTCCTAATCTTCTCCATAAAGAAGCCTCAAGTTCTAATCAGTCTAGGCTAGTTATGTACCAACGTCAAATTGTACCTTCGTTTGTAGCGATCGTCTCGTGCGTGAGCTTTCTCTCCCCTCGTCTCCCAGATCGTGGCTACGACACAGGCGTGTGACGTTTTATATACAGTGCGCATGCGTCAAACTCCGCCCGCCCCTGACGATCTTTCTCGTCTATTCCCCACCCCTTCTCTTTACGGCGCAGTGGGGAGAGCACATGGCGGGGACACAGCAGGTGCGCCCCAAATATCCCCCCAACGAGGAGGAGGACGAGGAAAGTCCGGAGGCACAAACGTCCCGATCCCGGAGCCTGAAATTCAAGGCCTCAAATATGTCATTTGGAGAAATGTTGGAGATGGTGGACATATTAAAGAGGAGCGACTATGATGGGAAGTATGGGCCTTACCTCAACCCCAATGTCCGCAAGGCCAAGATCATGTCTAAAGTTGTGAGAAGGCTGTACAATCATTTTGGGGTACAACGATCCAAGGAGCAACTGAGGAAACGCTGGTCAGACCTGAAACTGAGGGAGGCCGATCAGTACAGAAAGATCAAGCGAGTTCTTCAAAAAAGTAAGTAGTTGTGTTTTGTGTTTGATTTCTTGCTTGCATACTGCTCCATGTGGTTTGATTTTTACAAAGTTGTACATTCCAAAATGGCCACTTTCATGTTCGTCTGTGCATTCGATCGTACTCAGCCTCGATCTTTCTGCCACTGTCATGGTCGTGTGTGTGTCCATTCGATCGTACGCAACCTCGAACGTTCGGCCACTTATAATACGTGGTTTGGTGTTTTTTTTGGGAAAGGAAGTTTGTTCTCACTAGAAATGTCATCAAGAATGTAAAGCCAATTTATTCAATGTAAAGGAGAGGTCACCCAGTAGCTGTTTACCCATCTGGACTCTAGAGCACTAGTGCTGGGACACCCAAACCCACTTTTTATTAGGCTTTTCCACACATGTGCTCCAGTGGATACTAGAGGGGTGTCTCCATCACACAAACTTCTACCAAAAAGCTAGTCAGTTTAGCACCTTTACAAAGTGACTACATTCATGTAGTTGGCATTTGTAACTGGCCAAACTAAAATAGTGTCCGTCACTTTCAAGCAATGTTTGTCATTTCCTATTTCTGCCCTCAATAGATAGTCTTGCTAAATCTTCCTTTTGTACATTCTCATAGGGGAGCGAAAACTTGGGCCGTCTGCGGAAATCCCCAAACCAACACCACCCAAAAAAGGGGAAAGAGCAGAAGCAGAGGAGGAGGAGGAGGAGGAAGGAGAGATCATCGAACTTGGAGAAATTGTCACCACAACAGGTGAGTGTGGGAGAACCCAGCTACTGGTAAGCTAATCCATGTATGGCTGCCTCATTTCCAACATCCCATTTTTGTTTGTTTGTGGTTTTTAGGTGACGTGGATGTTGAGGAAGAAAAATCGCACTTTACCACAGAGAGTGCCCACGTACTCATCGGGGAGATAATGGTCTACAATAGAGATCTAGATTACATAAAGCAAAACATCAATGATGTTCAACAAAAATTGAAGAACATCATTGATGTTTTAGGAAAAATATGAAAACGCACCAAGTAATTAACACACATTTGTGCCAGCTTCTGAACACATTTGCAACTTAAAAACTGTGTGAAATTTGGAACATGCACACATTGTGTCCACATGTGCTAGCTCCCATCATGGTGGATGAATGGCAACGTTTTTTTGGGGGTGCAAACACTTTACGAACTACGAAAGTGGTTGTGGTGAAGGGGTTGCACCCCCAAAAAACGTCCATTCATCCCCATGATGGAAAATGGCACTTTTGAAGCTTCTAGGCATGTGTTTTACCATCTAATGACCATTTTCAGACCCAAATTGTGTGCATGTTCTAAATTTCCACTTTCCGGGGGTGACCCCCCCATGTGATGAAGGCAAGATCAAACACACTTTGAACATATAGTCATGTCTGATCTTGTCTTCACTTTACAAAGTTGAACTTTCCTAGTTCATAGGTTCTGTTTTGCTCCATGCCTGGTTTTACCAATTGCGGAATGTTTGTAAACAATGTTGTAAATAACCAAGATGTTGTCAGTTTTGGCGTGAAGATTGTAAACGCACTTGTGAATGTTTTCCTAGTAAACTTTTTTCTTTTTCTAAATGTGTGGCTTCCTTATTAAAAAAACACAATGCATTATGTATGTCAAATGTAAAGGATATGGGGGGCAATGGGTGTTATTTACTAAAGGCAAATCCACTTTGCACTGCAATTGTCTTGCCCAGGGAACTTTTTCAATGCACTTGTAGAGCATAGCGGATTTGACTTATGTAAATGACACCCACAGTGCTTTGTACGAAAACACGGAGCACAGCATTTTTGAGAATACACACATGTCAGACCTGGTGATGAAAAGGAGTATTTTGGGTGTCAGTTATGCAGTACAAACCTTCTCTAGACCAAAGATTAGGAAGCAAACACACAACATGAGAATAATCTTTTTGGGAAGAAGAGACTGTTACCTCCTTTTGCCCAGAAAGTGCATTCCCACTGTCGAAGGCAAAGGGAAAAAATGTCAAGGTAAAATAAGCTACAAAGAAGACTGAAATCACAAGAAATCATAGGTTGGTTAAAATATCAGATTTATTAAAAAATGCCTCTCACACATCGTCAGGCAGAGCAATGGCCCCCCTACCCACAAAGTACTCCATATATTGCTCGCGGACCACGCGGGCATTTAGAGGGGGCAAGCCTGGACGTGCCACTTGAAGGGCTGTGAGGTCCGCATTTGGAGGGCCCTCCACATCTGGGCCAACGGGCACCACATAGTTCCTGTTATGTCTTTTGAGGAAGTTGTGCAATATGCAACAGGCAAGAACTATGTGGTTCAGTTTGTATTCCGCCAAGTTAAATGCCGTCAGGAACAGGCGGAAGCGGCTGGCCAGGATGCCAAAAGTGTTCTCCACCACTCTTCTGGCTCTGGACAGCCTGTAGTTGAAGACCCTCTGGTCCGGGGTGAGGGTCCTCATCGGGAACGGCCTCATCACATGGGGAGTCAACGCAAACGCTTCATCTGCGACAAAGACGAAGGGGAGTCCTTCGGCATTCTCCTCTGGAGGTGGCAAGCACAGACTGCCACTTTGGAGACGCCAGTAGAACTCCGTGTGCGTAATGGCACCATCATCCGAGATCCGGCCGTTCATCCCCACGTCCACATACATAAACTCGTATGTTGCCGACACCACCGCCAACATCACTACACTATTAAACCCTTTATAATTATAATAGTAGGACCCCGAGTTGGGCGGTGGGACGATGCGGACGTGTTTCCCATCAATTGCCCCTCCGCAGTTAGGAAAGTCCCAACGGCTGGCAAAGTGGGAGGCCACAGTCTGCCATTCCTGTGGCGTGGAAGGGAACTGTGGAGTGAAACAAGAAAAAAAAATTAGTCACTTTGCACTTAAACATTGCAAGCAGATTAGACAATCAACATCTTGGAACAAGAGCATTGTATAAAATTGGAGGCTGGAAAGTATTTGCACAGAAAAGTAGAGGCTCCCCTTCACAGATTACTCACCCCCCATCAATCCCCCCACTTCTGATGGGCCATTGGCAATAACTAGGGTTTTTGGGGGGGGGACAGGTAACCCTCTGCACTTCATTGATTGGCAAATGGCTCAATAATGTGTGCTAGTTTGGCCAGACCCTCTGTACTTAACACTATTGGCAGCCCCCAGGAAAGATAAAATAACATTTCAACCCCCCCCCCCCCCCCAAAAAAAGGCAGGCACATTGTGACATTCTGAAATTACCAAGCAAGCTAATAGGAGGGAAAGAAGACAAAAAATTAGGAAATGGAATGTATGGAGGCAGCCCCTTGCACTACATGCTTTGCTGAATTCATCCCTAAAGATGCCCACTATAAAGAGGTAGGTATATAGTGTGTATGGACCTTGGGAAAGCCAGCAGATAAAGGATTGGTACCATCTGACAGAGCAGTTGGGGGAGGGGGTTCCTAATGAGTTTGCCACCCCCACCCACCAAAAAAAAAAAATTCTAAAGGGGCTCTACATGAAGTAAACCACACAGCAAACATTTGTGCATATTTTAGGGGGTGTTTGGGGGCAAACAATACTATGCAGCAGACAAAAGACATTGATTAAGTGACTAGGCCATAGGTGTCTATTGGGGCAGAAGAGCATGCTGGGGAGGTAAGTGAAGGGAAAAATGCATGAAGGAGAAAAGGGGCACAGCATAGTCGAACATATTGCAATCATGGTAATTAGGGAAGGAGGTCAAAAATAGAAGACATTAGCAAACAGAGCATACATAGAAGGGAATAGTAAAGTATAAATGTTACCTTAATATAGTCCTCCTGCAGGACCTGAATGATGGCAGAACAGGTCTCTGGAATAATGATTCCCAGGGCCTGGGGAGAGATACCTGAAGAGAACTTCAAATCCTGAAGACTTCTCCCTGTCGCCAAGTACCTCAACGTGGCAACAAGCCTCTGCTCCGGAGTAATGGCTTGTCTCATGCAGGTATCCTGCCGGCTGATAAAGGGGGTCAGCAAAGCCAAAAGACGGTGAAAATCGGGGTCCGTCATCCGGAGAAAGTTCCTGAAATCATCAGGATTATTCTCCCGGATCTCACGAAGCAAAGGCATGTGCGAGAATTGGTCACGCTGAAGCAACCAATTCTTGGTCCACATACTCCTCGTCACTCTGTTCATGGACGGGTCTTGGCTCAAAGCTAAAAGCCCGACACCAATTCCGCGTACAGCACGAACTCGGCGACGAGTACGCACGGGAAACATCGCTCAGAAGGTCACAAAAGGTCGGCTGGTCAGAACGGACAAACAGAAAGCACCGATAAACAGCAAGGCCTGAAAGAACGAAATGAATACCAGCAACGAGCAGACAATAAGCAGTGCAAATCAAAGCGTCCTATATCAAGATATAGGCCGCAATGACCAACAAATGCGAACTGACTACACGCACTAATAAACAGATACGCACGACAAGCACAAACTGAAGAGCAGTAACGATCTGAGTCAGAAAACTGAGAAGCGCGAATCTTAAGTCACCAAACTTCCACTAACTCTCGATAAACACGGGATCAGCAGAAGGAGCCCAACGGGTGCCTGACGTGGTGCTGAACTTCCCTTTTGTAATCTCGTGGATGACGACTTACGTCACGACGTTCTTGCAGACCTGATATTCCGACAACGTAGTCCGACCGTGTGTACGCAACACCAACATCGGACAAAGTACGACGGACAAAATCCAACCGACCTGGTCCGCGGATTGTCCGACCGTGTGTATGGGGCTTTAGGCTGCAGGGGGACAGTGGAAGGCTGCATTATTGGGCATTTAAATGTAAGTTTTTTTCCTTAAACTTGCCTCCTAAAAGTTTTTTTCCTTAAACTTCCCTCCTAAACTTGAGGTGCGTGTTATACGCTGGCGCATGTTATACGCCGATAAATACGGTACTTCTGTATTGATCATGCTCCCTCAATTTCAGGTCTGACCAGCGTTTCCTCAATACCCCAAAATTCCTGTGTATTCACAACTTTAGTCATGATCTTGGCCTTTCTTATATTTGGGTTAGGGTAAGGTCCATACTTCCCATCATAGTCGGCCCAAGATGTCCACCATCTCCAACATCTCTACAAAGGACATATTTGAGGCCTTAAATCTCCTGCGGGATCGGGACGTTTCTGGCTCCGGGCTTTCATCGTTTTTGTTGCTGAAATTATCACACACCTGCTGTGTCTCTGCCATGTGCTCTCCCCACTGCGACGAAAGAGAAGGGGTGGGAATAGACTAGCAAGAGCGTCAGGGGCGGGCGGAGTTTCACGCATGCGCAGTGTATATAAAGCGTAACATGCGTGCGTCGTACGAGTGTGTACAACCCCAGTACTCCTTTTCAGACTTAGGGTATGTAGCACACGCAATCCTAAACCAAAAAAAAAAGGATGACAAGTGTCAAGCTGCTGCAGTGGCCAGGCCGTGTGTACAACCCCAATACTCCTTTCCAGACTTAGGCTGCTTTCACACTGGGGCGGTGCGGGGCGGCGACGGTAAAGCAGCGCTATATTTAGCGCTGCTTTACCATCGTTTTACCCGCGGTATACGGCCGCTAGCGGGGTGGTTTTAACCCCCGCGAGCGGCCGCAAAAGGGTTAAAAACCTCCGCAAAGCGCCGCTGCAGCGGCGGTTTGCGGGCGGTATCTCCGCGGTTTCCCATTGATTTCAATGGGAAGGAGCGGTATAGGAGCGGTAAATACACCGCTCCTTCACCGCTCCAAAGATGCTGCTAGCAGGACTTTTGTTGCGGTCCTGCTAGCGCACCGCTCCAGTGTGAAAGCCCGCCGACTTTCACACTGGAGTGAATGGGGCCGGTTTTTTCAGGCGGTATACAGGCGCTATTTTTAGCGCTGTACCGCCTGAAAACCGCCCCAGTGTGAAAGCAGCCTAAGGGTATGTAGCACACTCAATCCTGGACCAAAAAAAAAGAAGGATGACAAGTGTCAAGCCGCTGCGGTGGCCAGGCTGTGCGTACAACCCCAGTACTCCTTTCCAGACTTAGGGTATGTAGCACACTCAATCCTAGACCAAAAAAAAAGGATGACAAGTGTCAAGCCGCTGCGGTGGCCAGGCTGTGTGTACAACCCCAGTACTCCTTTCCAGATTTAAGGTATGTAGCACACTCAATCATAGACCAAAAAAAAGAAGGATGACAAGTGTCAAGCCGCTGCGTTGGCCAGGCCATGTGTACAACCCCAGTACTCCTTTCCAGACTTAGGGTATGTAGCACACTCAATCCTGGAGTAGGAACAACGATGTCTCCTCCCCTAGTCGGTGCTATCCCCATATAGTTAGAACACACTCAGGGAACACACATTTAACCCCTTTATCGCCCCCTAGTGTTAACCCCTTTCTTGCTAGTGATTTTACAAAGTAATTAGTGCATATTTATAGCACTGATCGCTGTATAAATGTCACTGGTTCCAAAAATGTGTCAAAAGTGTCTAATCTGTCCGTCGCAATACCGCTAAAAATCACAGATCACTGCCATTATTAGTAAAAAAATAAAAAATAATAAATAATAAAAATGCCTTAAATCTTTCCCATAGTTTGTAGGCGCTATAACTTTTGCACAAACCAATCAATATACACTTATTGCGTTTTTGTTTACCAAAAATATGTAGAATATATATTGGCTGAAACTGATGAAGAAATTCTTTTTTTAAAAACATTTTTGGGGATATTTATTATAACAAAAAGTAAAAAAAAAATATTTTTTTAAATTGTCGCTTTTTTTGTTTATAGCTCAAAAAATAAAAATCGCAGAGGTGATCAAATAGCACCAAAAGAAATCTCTATTTGTGGGAAAAAAGGACACAAATTTAGTTTGGGTACGGCGTCGCATGACTGCGCAACTGTCGACGCAGTGCCGTATCGCACAAAATGGCCTGGTCAGGAAGGGGGTAAAATCTTCCGTGGCTGAAGTGGTTAATGTAAATAATTGTTTTGGAAATAAAAAAAGAATTGCAGACGCTCAAGTTTAAGAAGCTCCTACATGATAATATGAAGGCTGTAGAAGGGACTGCAGTGGCAGATGAATGTTTTTGGATACCTATTCGGGAGTGGGCTTTGTACACAGACAGCCCTCGGCATTCCCCTCTAGATGAGATGTGATTTATCCTATGAATGTTGTGCGAAAGCAATCGGCATGATATCTGATGTGGACAGGAGATCCAGGTAAACATGTCCACACTCTTCTCCCTGCGCAGTCCATCTTTTGATGGGTACAGTGATTCAGTGTTTGACGGGCACAGTGGTTGCGTTTGCTGGGTGCAGTGGCTGCGTTTGATGGCACAGTGGCTGCGTTTGATGGGCACAGTGAGGCAGCATTTGATGGGCACAGTGAGGCAGCGTTTGATGGGTACAGTGAGGCAGCGTTTGATGGGTACAGTGGTTGCATTTGACGGGCACAGTGGCAGCATACTAGATGGCAGAACAATGTACTGTACTTGGACTCAGTGCTATGCATGGGGCCCGCCCTACCCTCACTGTGCCCGTCAAACACAGCCACTGTGCCCGTCAAATGCAGCCACTCCGCCCATCAAACGCCTCACTGTGCATATCAAATGCCTCACTGTGCCCATCAAACGCCTCAATGTGCCCGTCAAACGCAGCCACTGTGCCTGTCAATCGCCTCACTGCGCCCATCAAACACCTCACTGCGCCCATCAAACACCTCACTGCACCCAGCAAACGCAGCCACTGTGCCCGTCAAACGCTGCCACTGTGTCCATCAAACGCCTCACTGTGCCCAGCAAACGCCTCACTGTGCCCAGCAAACGCCTCACTGCGCCCAGCAAACGCCTCACTGTGCCCGTCAAATGCCTCACTGCGCCCATCAAACACTTCACTGCGCCCAGCAAACGCCTCACTGGGCCCGGCAAATGCCTCACTGCGCCCAGCAAATGCCTCACGGTGCCCGGCTAACGCCTCACGGTGCCCGGCTAACGCCTCACTGTGCCTGTCAAACGCCTCAATATGCCCATCAAATGCCTCACTGCGCCCATCAAACACCTCACTGCACCCAGCAAACGCAGCCACTGTGCCCGTCAAACGCAGCCACTGTGCCCGTCAAACGCAGCCACTGTGCTCATCTAACGCCTCACTGCGCCCAGCAAACGCCTCACTGGGCCCGGCAAATGCCTCACTGCGCCCAGCAAATGCCTCACTGTGCCCGGCAAACGCCTCACTGCGCCCATCAAACGCAGCCACTGTACCCAAACATTGCTGCCACTGTGCCATCAAACGCAGCTACTGTACCCATCAATTGCTGCCAGATTGTCAAGCCGCAGCTGTGCTCCCACATCCGTGCTGCTGGAGGGAGCCCAGACGACCATAAATGAGGGACCTGCATGTCATGGTAAGTGAGACCATCCCATATCCCACTCCATCTTCCCAGAGGACAGGGACAACCCCCCCCCCCCCGAGGACAGGGACTCATCCCCCCTCTGAGGACAGGGACAACCCCCCCCCCCCCCGAGGACAGGGACCCCCTCCCCCCAAGACAGAGACCTCCTTATCCCCCCTGAGGACAGGGAAACCTTCTCCCCCCTGAGGACAGGGACCCCCCTTCTCTCCTGGGGACAGGGACCCCCTTCTCTCCTGGGGACAGGGACCCCCCCTTCTCTCCTGGGGACAGGGACCCCCTTCTCCCCTGGGGACAGGGACCCCCTTCTCACTCTGGGACAGGGATCCTATCTCACCTGGGGGCAGGAACTCCATCTCCCCTGGCAACAGGAACTTCATCTCACCTAGGGACCCCATCTTCCCTGGGGATCAGGACCCCACCTCCCCTAAGAACAGGAACCTGATCACTCTGTGTGTGCCAACATCACTGCCCTTTGCCCTTCTGACGTTTAACCATCTCTCCGCCCGCCCGCTTGAGAGCATAATATTTCTCGTCCCAGCATTGCAGGATCTATCACCACAGGTAGCTCAGGATAGGCACTACAAGTCCCAGCATTGCAGGATCTATTATAGGCACTACAAGTCCCAGCATTGCAGGATCTATCACCACAGGTTGCTCTGGGTAGGCACCAGTGATGTAACAAACGCGATTAAAGTAAACGGCGTTACTTTAGAGGGTAACGAGTAATCTAACTGATTACTCTTCCCCTCGCGGTAACGCCGTTCCCATTACTGGGGCGGCGTTACCGCAATTACTCGCCGCGGTCCGCGGAGCCGTCTGCGGCCTCGGCCTTAGGAAAGCACCAAGATGGCCACGGCTCTGGCTTAGCTCCGGAGCGGCGGCCATCTTGGTGCACCCGTCGGCCGTTTACAATGTGATTGCTCCGTCAAATGACGGAGCGATCACTTGTAAACAAACCTAGATGACGCCGGTTCCTCTCTCCCCTCTGTGTACAGATCTGTACAGTGGAGGGGAGAGATCGGATGCCAGCACATACTCTGCAATACCAGCCAATACCCTGACAATACTCTGCAACACCCTGCAATACCCAGGTAATACCCTGCCAATACTCTGCAATACTCTGACAATACTCTGCAACACCCTGCAATACCCTGGTAATACTCTGCAATACCCTGCCAATACCCTGCCAATACCCTGCAATACTCTGACAATACTCTGCAACACTCTGCCAATACTCTGCCAATACTCTGCCAATACTCTGCAATACCCTGCCAATACTCTGCAACACCCTGCCAATACTCTGCAACACCCTGCCATACCCAGCCATACTCTGCAATACCCCGTAATACCCATCCATACTCTGCAATACTCTGCCATACCCAGCCATACTCTGCCATACTCTGCAATACCCCGTAATACCTAGCCATACTCTGCAATACCCCGTAATACCCAGCCATACTCTGCAATACTCTGTAATACCCAGCCATACTCTGCAATACTCGGTAATACCCAGCCAATACTCTGCGATACCCAGCCAATACTCTGCAATAACCTGCCAATACTCGGCAATACTCAGTAATACCCAGCCATACTCTGCAATACCCTGCCAATACTCTGCAACACCCTGCCAATACTCTGCAACACCCTGCCACACCATGCCAATACTCTGCAACACCATGCCAATACTCTGCAACACCCTGCCAATACTCTGCAACACCCTGCCAATACTCTGCAACACCCTGCCAATACTCTGCACTACCCTGCAACACCATGCCAATACTCTGCAACACCCTGCCAATACTCTGCCATACCCAGCAATACTCGGTAATACCCAGCCATACTCTGCAATACTCTGTAATACCCAGCCATACTCTGCAATACACGGTAATACCCAGCCATACTCGGCGATACCCAGCCGTACCCAGCCATGCTCAGCCCTACCCAGCCATACTCAGCCAATATTACAGTTGAGGAGATGACATGGATATTACAGTGGGGGAGATTGTGGATATTACAGTGGGGACTATATGGTGGTGGAATTTTCACAGGTTTTTGCAAATTCAATTATTATTTGCTGATCCGAAAAATGATCCGATCCGTGACTCTGATCCGAGGAACGATCCGATCCGTGAGTTTGGGGGGGACAGATGTACAGAGGGGGAACAGATATATATGTGTGGGGTGGGTGTGTGGGGGGGACAGATGTGTAGTGGGGTACAGAGGGGAAACAGATATATGTGTTGGGGGGGAACAGACGTGCAGGGGGGTGCAGAGGGGAAATAGACGTGCAGGGGGGAACGCGCCCCTTGCTTACAGTAATACTAGACCCGCCCCTAAGAATATTTAACCGCTTCCCGACCGCCTAACGACGATATACGTCGGCAAAATGGCACGGGCAGGCAGAATCACGTACCTGTACGTGATCGTGCATGTGCCTGCCTGTGGGTCGCGCGCGCGCTGCTAGCGGCGCGCTCGCGACCCGGTCGGGAGCTCCGTGACCCCGGCCGCGGGACCAGCGGACCCGCTCGCCGCTGGTGTCCCGCGATCGGGTTACGGAGCTGAAGAACGGGGAGAGGTTTGTGTAAACAAACCTCTCCCCGCGCTTCCTACACTGACTGTCAGTGATCGGCGGTTCCCTGTCATCGGGAACGCCGATCAATGACGTCACACGTACAGCCACGCCCCCCTACAGTAAAATGAACACAACACGTCACACTGACTCCTCCCCGCCCCCTAGTGGTTAACCCCTTCACTACAACTGTCATTTACATAGGAATCATTGCTATTTAAATAGCACTGATTTCTATATAAATGACAAATGTCCCAAAAATGTGTCAAAAATGTCCGATGTGTCCGCCATAATGTCGCAGTCACAATAAAAATCGCTGATCGCCGCCATTACTAGTAAAAAAAAAAATATTAATAAAAATGCTATAAAACTATCCCCTATTTTGTAAACGCTATAACTTTTGCGCAAACCAATCAATAATCGCTAATTGCGATTTTTTTTACCAAAAATATGTAGAATACGTATCGGCCGAAACTGAGGGAAAAAAAATGTTTTTTTATATATTTTTTGGGGATATTTATTATAGCAAAAAGTAAAAAATATTGCATTTTTTTTCAAAATTGTCGCTCTATTTTTGTTTATAGCGCAAAAAATAAAAACCGCAGGGGCGATCAAATACCACCAAAAGAAAGCTCTATTTGTGGGAAAAAAGGACGCCAATTTTGTTTGGGAGCCACGTCGCACGACCGCGCAATTGTCAGTTAAAACGACGCAGTGCCGAATCGCAAAAAGGGCCTGGTCCTTTGGCTGCCAATTGGTCTGGGGCTGAAGTGGTAAAAAAAAATCACAGTTACTTTTCTGAGTAACTAATTACTTTTCCAATGTAGTAACTGAGTTACTAACTCAATTACTTTTTTGGGAGAAGTAATTTGTAACGTAACTAATTACTTTTTTAAAGTAAGATGACTAACACTGGTAGGCACTACAAGTCCCAGCAATGCAGGATCGATTATAGGCACTACAAGTCCCAGCAATGCAGGATCGATTATAGGCACTACAAGTCCCAGCATTGCAGGATCTATCATAGGCATTACAAGTCCCAGCATTGCAGGATCTATTTTAGGCACTACAAGTCCCAGCATTGCAGGATCTATCAAAACAGGTAGCTCAGGATAGGCACTACAAGTCCCAGCAATGCAGAACCTAACACCACAGGTTGGGTTGTACATGGACAGCTGGTAGTTCTAGAGATACTAGGTAACAAGGGAAGTATTAGTGTTGGAACGCATAGCCCAGTGTTTTTGTTGTATGTAATGTCACTTCCGTGACATTATGTAATGGTTTCACTGAACTGTATTGCCGCAAATCCTTTGCACTGCGGCGCGAGTGCGGCGCGAGTGTTTGGAACTCATCGCGCATGCGCAGTGTTAAATTTCTGACCACAACGTCACTTTCGGAGCATTCTATGATGGGGAGCAAAATATGACACTACAACGGAGCCGCACAGGAAGTGACGCGGTCGAGAGTCTGCATGGGTCGCAGAAATGTTTTCAACACCGTGTCGCATGCAGATGATGTCACGTGAGTAATAGTAATTCCTTCCGAAAGGAAAACATGGAGGACTCAGAACCAGCAGTTCCGAGCGAAGAGAAAATGAGCACTGAAGCCGCAGAACCGCGGGAGAAGGTGGAAGAGGCGGAGACTGTGGTGAGGGGGATGCATAAAAAAGAATGTGTACTTTAACCTGCTCAATGGAAAGAAACAAGTAACGCCTGTGTGTTTCCTTAGGTGAATGGACTACACAGCAATACGTTACATAGTTCTGGTGATCCATTGAAAGTCTCAGTGAACACAAGTACATTTCAGTGGCATTGTAGTTTTGGAAACGTTCGCACAGAACGTGTTTATCTTTTCTAGTTGTTTAGACTGACTTAACCACTTCAGCCCTGGAGGATTTTATCCCCTTCCTGACCAGAGTTCTTTTTGCGATATGGCACTGTGACGCTTTAACTGACCAATGCGTGGTCGTGCGGCGCTGCACCCAAACAAAATTGATGTACACTTTTCCCCACAAATAGAGTTTTCTTTTGGTCGTATTTGATCGCCTCCGCGTTTTTTTTTCTATGCGCTATAAACAAAAAATGGAGCGACAATTTTGAAAAAAAAATATATTTTTTCTTTACTTTTTGCTATAATAAATATCCCCCAAGAATATATAAAAAAAACTATCTTTATCCCCGGTTTATGCCAATACGTATTTTTCTACGGACATTATGGCGGACGTTTTTTTACACAATTTTGGGACCATTGTCATTTTTACAGCGATCAATGCTATAAAATTGATTACTGTGTAAATTACACTGGCGATGAAGGGGTTAAGTGTGTCCTAGGGAGTGATTATAACTGTGAGGGGGTGGGCTTCAACACACAGGACAGTGATCACTGTCCTGTTACTAGGCAGAACGAGGAAATGCTTTGTTTACAAAAGCATCTCCCTGTTCTTCCTCTCCATGACGTGATCGCGGGCACCCGGCAGACATCCAGTCCGCGGGACCCACGGTCACGGAGACCAATGCGGGGCGCGCCACTGATTCTTAAAGGGCACATACCTGTACGCCCTTTTGCCTACCACCGCCATTCTGCCGACGTACATCGGTGGGCGCTGGTCGGCAAGTGGTTAAAGTAGAAGTGCACCCTAACACTAAAATCCCTGCTTCTACAGACAGCCACTATCTAACACTAACCTATCTAACCCTGTAAAGAAGAAATCAGTATACATACCTTTTTTGAAGCCGACACGACCCCACGCTGAGGTGTCAGCTTCGGCTTCGCTGTGTGGGCAGGTGCAGAGCACACAGCTGACAACGGAAGCCCCATAGTAAGTCTATGGTTAACGTCTTTCCCCATTCATTTCACAGCTGTTGTCGGCTGTGTCCTCTGCAGAGCTTCTGCTGCTGGAAATCAGATCGGCTTCAAAAAAAGGTATGTATACTGATTTCTTCTTCACAGGGCGAGATAGATTAGTGTTAGATTGTGGATGTCTGTAGATGTAGAGATTTAAGTGTTAGGGTGGATTTGCACATTAACCACTTCAATACTGGGCACTTTTACCTCCTTCCTGCCCAGGCCAATTTTCAGCTTTCAGAGCCGTTGCATTTTGAATGACAATTGGGCGGTCATGCAACGCTATACCCAAACAACATTTTTGTCTTTTTTTTTTTTTTTTTTTCTAAAACAGAGCTTTTTTTTTTGGGGGGTGGTATTTAATCACCACTGAGTTTTTTTTTTATATTTTTTGCTAAACAAATGAAAAGAGTCCAAAAATTTTGAAGAAAAAAAAAATAAGTTTTTTTGTTTGTTATAAAATATTGTAAATAAGTAATTTTTCTCCTTCACTGATGTGCACTGAGGAGGCACACTAGTATGCAGCATTGATAGGCGGCACTGATGGGCAGCCTTTATGGGCACTGATGGGGCTGCACTGATACTCATTGCACTGATTATCAGCACAGACCCCCCCCCCCCCCTGTCAGGAAAGCTGCTTAGAGGTAGGAATGCTGATAACCAGCACTTCCTATTTACACTGTGATTGGACACAGCTGATCACAGGGTAAGGAGCCTACGTCATAGGCTCTTTTTAGTGATCAGAGATGCGGTGTGTCCAAGTGACTGCACCACTGATCGCCCCCAGGGGCGTGCACGAGCGGCATGTTGTGAAGGATATCGTAGATAGGATAGTTTAATTCTAGGGGTATAGCAAAAATTACCCACATACCTAATATCAACTACAAAACAAAGATAGAACCTCTGGTGGGACTTTATAGGGCAATGACTCCAAATAGACGTAAACCAATTTGAATATTTAAAATATATTATTTTAACTTTACAAAATAAAAAATGGAACACAAAATTAACTATGTCAAGCAAAATACAGATAGACAAAATACATGAAAGATGTGTAGCATAATAATTATGAAATCACAACCGCTATTTAGAATCACTCTTGTACTAATGAACAGAGTAATACCGAACGCGTTTCAAGGTCATGCGTTACTCCTCTTCATCAGGGGAAAGTGTTAGAGGTATCTATGATATCGTGTAAGAGCAGGTATTTTGCTATGTCGCATCAAGAGTTTAAAAGCAAGGAGGCATGGCTCTGCTAGCCCTGAACCGTATAGGAAGATTGGAAGCAAAGGCGGCCACCCCACCGACGACCAAAAGGGGGGGGGGGGGGGCAGCAAGACCCGACCCACAGGGGAACCCACACCAAAGGGTCAAGAGAATGAGGATCTCGATAAATAGGCACACAAAGATGGATATAATTTCCGAAATATGGGCTCCAAAGGCCAAAATAGAAATCTGTGTGTTGGTACGACTTATTTAACCACTTCAGCCTCAGAAGATTTGGCTGCTCAATGACCAGGCCATTTTTTGGGGATATGGCACTGTGTCACATTAACTGACAATTGCACGGTCGTGCGACGCTGTACCCAAACAAAATTGACGTACTAGAGCTAGAATAGAGCTTTCTTTTGGTGGTATTTGATCATCTCTGCGGTTTTTATTTTTTGCGCTAGTAAAAAAAAAAACAAAAAAAAAACATAAATTTTGATAAAAACACTATTTTGTACTTTTTGCTATAATAAATATCCCCAATTTTTTTCTTTTTTTCTTTTTAAATGCTATTTTTTATTTTTTTCCCTCAATTTAGGCTGATATGTATTCTTCTACATATATTTGGTAATAAAAATCTCAAGCGTATATTGATTGGTTTGCGCAAAAGTTATAGCATCTACACAATAGGGCAGGGGTGCCCAACCAGTGGCCCGCGGAGCCCTCTGGGGTGGCCCTTGACCTCCTGCTTTAAGTTGGCAAGCCCAGATCACCGGTTGCCGACCCGCCATCCCAGAGCAGTAGTTTTGTGAATGAAGCCGCTGGTAGTGGAAGCAAGTGGCTGCGGAGCAGAGCCACATAAGCCAATGCTTCCTGTATAGCGCCCGCTCCTGTCACAGGCGGAGTGATTTCAAATGCACTCCACCTGGGACAGCAATAGCCAGCGATACCAGAATGGAAGATGGTTATTAAAGGTAAGTTTACTACTAAATTCACAAAATATATGGATATATCTGTTTTGCAGTGATCACTGGGCTGCTTTCAAAATGATCTGCAGGTGCAGAGCAGCTGCGGGTTACCTGCATTGAGCCATAGACTTCTGTTATTACCTGCGGGTTTGATGCACCTTCAGAAAGTGCGCCACACCTGCAGGATATAATAGAAGTTTACAGCAAAGTGCAGCTAACTGGCAGAATATTAGGGGTGCAACGGATCGTCGCCGATCCGTGATCCGAACGGGTCACCCCGTTTGGATCGGCACACCCCGCGATCCGCGGAGCGCTCCTCGGCCTTAGGAAAGGCCGCGGCTTCGGCCTAGCTCCGGAGCGTCGGCGGCCATCTTGGTACACCCGGCGGCCTTAGGAAAGGCCGCGGCTTCGGCCTAGCTCCGGAGCGGCGGCCATCTTGGTACACCCGGCCACTGTTTACAATGTGATCGCTCCGTCAAATGACGGAGCGATCACTTGTAAACAAACTGCATTACCCAGCCAATGTACTCTGCATTACCCAGCCAATGTACTCTGCATTACCCAGCCGATACTCTGCATTACCCAGCCGATACTCTGCGATACTCTGCATTACCCAGCCGATACTCTGCGATACTCTGCATTACCCAGCCGATACTCTGCGATACTCTGCATTACCCAGCCGATACTCTGCATTACCCAGCCGATACTCTGCGATACTCTGCATTACCCAGCCGATACTCTGCGATACTCTGCATTACCCAGCCGATACTCTGCATTACCCAGCCGATACTCTGCATTACCCAGCCGATACTCTGCATTACCCAGCCGATACTCTGCATTACCCAGCCGATACTCTGCGATACTCTGCATTACCCAGCCGATACTCTGCGATACTCTGCATTACCCAGCCGATACTCTGCGATACTCTGCATTACCCAGCCGATACTCTGAGATACTCTGCATTACCCAGCCGATACTCTGCGATACTCTGCATTACCCAGCCGATACTCTGAGATACTCTGCATTACCCAGCCGATACTCTGCGATACTCTGCATTACCCAGCCGATACTCTGCGATACTCTGCATTACCCAGCCGATACTCTGCGATACTCTGCATTACCCAGCCGATACTCTGCGATACTCTGCATTACCCAGCCGATACTCTGAGATACTCTGCATTACCCAGCCGATACCCAGCGATACTCTGCATTACCCAGCCGATACCCAGCCGATACTCTGCATTACCCAGCCGATACCCTGCATTACCCAGCCGATACCCAGCCGATACTCTGCATTACCCAGCCGATACCCATTCAATACTCTGCGATACCCAGCCAATACTCTGCGATACCCAGCCAATACTCTGCGATACCCAGCCAATATTACAGTGGGGGGAGATGACGTGGATATTACAGTGGGGGAGAGGACGTGGATATTACAGTGGGGGGAGAGGACGTGGATATTACAGTGGGGGGAGAGGACGTGGATATTACAGTGGGGGGAGAGGACGTGGATATTACAGTGGGGGGAGAGGACGTGGATATTACAGTGGGGACTATATGGTGGCGGAATTTTCACAGGTTTTTGCAAATTCAATTATTATTTGCTGATCCGAAAAATGATCCGATCCGTGACTCCTGATCCGAGGATCGATCCGATCCGTGAGTTTTTTGATCCGTTGCACCCCTACAGAATATCCACAGGTTCACTACGCTGCACCCGCGGTTTGGGCAAATCGCAGTGCATCATCAGCCTTAGGCCCCTTTCACATGATTGGTCCGACCCAATCAGACTTACTAGTCACCTCTATGGAGCAGCAGATGTAAACAGACTTGTGTCTGTTTACACCCGCCTACTTAAAAAAAAAAAAAATAGAAAGGGATCTGCCCCTTCCATCTGGGCGAATCGCATTGGATCAGAGGGCCCATAGAGTGGGCTGTGGCCGTGGACACGGACCTGTCATCCTCCCGCTCCGCTCATTGTGGCCTGCGACCAGTTACCAATTCACTTAAGTGGCCCTCGCTCTTCAAAAGGTTGGGCACCCCTGCAATAGGGGATAGATTTATGGCATTTTTATTATTATTTTTTGTTTTTGTTTTACTAGTAATGGTGGTGATCTGCGATTTTTTTTTTTTTTTTTATTTATTTTTTTTATCCGGACTGCAACATTATGGCGGACACATTTTTGGGACTATTGACAATTATACAACGATCAGTGCTTTAAAAATGCACTGATTATGGTGTAAATGTCACTGGCACGGAAGGGGTTAACTGTGTTCCTTAGTATGTGTGTTCTAACTGCGGGGGGAGGGGACTGACTATAGGAGATGACAGATCGTGGTTCCTAGCTATTAGGAACTCCCAATCTGCCTCTCCTCACAGAACAGGGTTTTGTGTGTTCACGGTCCCTGTTCTGCATCGGCACCCCCGCAGTGCAGCAGGCGCGCACCTGCCATCCTGCTTAAAGGAGCCGGCGTACAGCTATGGCGGCCTGCGGGATCGTGCCGACCTGCCGCAGTATGACGGTGGCTGTTCAGCAAGTGGTTAAAAGGAGTATGTATAGTTACACCTGAGCCAGTGTCCAGTTGGATGGAAAATGGATGATCGCATTTGTATTCACTGGTATACTGGTGTACCTTCAGTAAAGATGTCCAAGTCTTGGGAGGCTTGCTCCAAACCCTGCTGGGTGTTTGGCGCAAGCCTCCAAATAGCCAGCAGATTGTAACTGTACATACGCCTTTTTAAATAAGTCGTACCAACACACAGATTTCCGTTTTGGAAATTACTATATCCATCTCTGTGTGTGCCTATTTATCGAGATCCTCATTCTCTTGACCCTTTGGTGTGGGTTCCCTTTCTGCCTTTTTGGTCATCAGTGGGGTGGCCGCCTTTGCTTTCCATCTTTCTGGACGGTTCAGGGCTAGCAGAGCCATGTCTCCTTACTTTTAAACTCTTGATGTGACATAGCAAGATACCTCCTCTTACACAATATCATAGATGCCTCTACCACTTGCCCCTGATGAAAAGGATTAATGCATGACCTTGAAGCGCGTTGGTATCACTTTGTTCATTAGTACAAGAGTGATTCTAAATAGCGGTTGTGATTTCATGAGTATTATGCTACATATCTTTCATGTATTTTGTATATCTGTATTTTGCTTTACATAGTTAATTCTGTGTCCCATTTTGTAATATTAAAATTGATATTTTTTTACATATTCAATTGGTTTACGTCTATTTGGAGTCATTGCCCTATAAAGTCCCATCAGAGCGTCTCGTTTTGTGAAGGACATCATCAACATAATTAAACCACCGCCTGGCTGTCATTTTGCTATAGGCCGGGCGGATGTGGTTAAAAAAAAGTATGGGCTTTTTTTTCCTCTCAAATCATACTCGCCTAGGTGGATGCAGTACCTGTCTGCTGCTTTTGTCCCCAACCAGCTCTAAGACTGAGAACTGAGCGATCAAACATAGCTGATCGCTTTGTTCTCAGTGCTCTGTGAACAGAGAGCTGGTGACTGTCAGTCACCTCTCTCTGCTCTGCTTGGTGCCAGTCAAGACATGTGGGCAGATCCTGACTTTATTGTGGCGAACTTGCCGGAGCCTGGACAGCGGACTTCAGCTCGTTGTCTTCTGAAAATGGGTCACAAGAGTTCAGAACGGTCTGCACTCCTGTGATACACAGGAGAAGTACAGCCAAACAAGCTTTGGCTGTACTTCTCCTTTAACACACTGGACTGACTTTATTCTTACTGAGTTAAGGAGGAACTAAACCCTCCAAGGTTAATTTTGCTTTTAGACCCCTCTTACCTTGTCTGCTGGGTTGTGCTCTAATACCTTACACATAAAGGGAATACAGTGTTGTCTTGCTGTGTTCTGTCAATCCACCACCATATGACGTTATCAGGCGCAGGTTGTCTCTACCAGAATCTAACAGCCAGCCCCCAATATTGCACTGTCTGGTCCACCCTCCATCAGAAGCTCTTTGTATGCTTAAGCCTCCTGGGATATCTGATGTAAATATCCCAGGAGGCTGCTGGAGTCAAGTAAATGTCATTCTCCCCTAGGAAAGTAAATCCCACCCCGAATAGTCCATTCATATCCCCATTTTAGAGCCTAATTCTACCCTTACCCAACTAGATTTCTCTTTGTTCACCCCACAGATTAAATAATAGAAAAATCACTTGAGCCCCCCCCCCCCCATCCACAATCAAAACTATGGATGGAGGAATCTCCACTGCTAGCTAATGTATACAGCATCAGCTGTCTGGAAACCTGGACGCTGAGTGCAGCTGATGGTATGCTGTCACTGTTCCGCTGATCATTTTCCACTTTGCTTTAAATTGAAATTTGTCAAACCAAGTGGTGCTTGCAGGGCCAAGCATCACTTGAATTTTAGCCAATTCTACAGGAATCTGCCAAAGCTTGAGCCGACTAGGGCCAACTTTAGCCATTCAAACCTGATTACCATTTATAAACCCTGAGATGTACTGGTTACGTCTATTTGGAGTCCTTGCCCTATAAAGGGCACATCACACACATAGGTTGTGTCTTTTTTTTCAACCTCACCTACTATGCAACGTCCCACCAGAGGGTCTCTTTTATTTTAATTTTTTATTTTTGTTTTGTGAAGGACATCATATGACATCCAGTCGACACAATTTAACCACCGCCCGGCCGTCATTTTGCTGTAGGCTGGACGTGATGTGGTTAAAAGAGAAGTATGAGCGCACAAAGATTCTTAAAATCTTTGTGTGCTTATAATAGAAATTCTGAGCAGGGCAGAGTGAAAGAAATCCTTGTGATTTACTCATCTTTTATAAGTTTGTGTGTAGTAAACCGCTACAATAATATTACTATCATCATTATTATTGTTGTTCAAAACTGTATTTTCAAGGTGAAAGCAGAGGAAAGTTCTGTGACCACAGCAGCTGGAGAGACACCAGATGCGTTGCTCAACGCTAAGAAAATGAAAATTGAAGTAAAGGAGAAAAAAGAAAAGAAGCAGAAAGTGGATGAGGATGAGATACAGAAGATGCAGTAAGTAACTGAATACACTGGAAATGACTCTCTGAAACTTCCTACAGTAATATCTAAATATATCACACAGATCCAGGCCAGCTGACACCCCCCCCCCCCTTTATTAACCCCACTCCTTTTTATCTTCCCTCTTCCTTTCCCCTTCTTCCATACTTTTATTGTTTTGACATAATACATGTATATTAATACAATTAGTTATCGTACACCAGCATTGCCATTTGGCACGCTGGTTATCACTGTTTTGTAAACAATTTGTCAACTGTGCTTTTTCCCCTCTGTCATTTTATACCAATAAAAACATTTTCAACCCTAAATATGTCACACGTTGTTTTCTATGTAGAATTCTGGTGTCATCCTTTTCAGAAGAACAGCTAAATCGCTATGAGATGTATAGACGCTCTGCATTCCCTAAAGCTGCTATTAAACGGGTATGATGTTGGAATCAAATTGTTTTTGCATGAACCCTTATTTAAAGTTGTACCATCTTTGTAAACATTCAGTAATAACTGTTACCCTGTCACCATTGGGTCACTTCAGGCTACCGTATGAGGTCACCTGTACAAAAATAGGCATTTACAGTGGCAAGAAAATGTATGTGAACCCCTTAGAATAATTTTTTTTTTGCCATAAAACCTGATCTCATCCTCATCTGAATAAAAACAATAGATACATATTGTTGTGCTTTTTTAAGGACAGTTTCCCGCACATTTTTATTAAGTAATTTTTAACGAAGATATTTTTAAGATACAAAATCAATCTATATATGTTTAACTTGTTCACGGAGACGAGTGATCATACTTAATAGTCACATTTATTGGTTGACATATTTACATGAAATTAAAATACAGATTGCATTACTTGAACATTTTGACAATTAATGGAAATACCCTTGAATTGGGCGTAGTAGTAGTAGTACCTTGGACACAATATCACCATGATAACTTCTTCAGTAGAATCAATAACCTTATACTTGACAATTTAACAGAATGTCTGTATTTTTCACACACCCAGCCGTTACTATGCTGCAGGTAAGTAACGTTGAACAATGCAAAAGTAATTTAGACATTTGTTTGTCAATAAAATTTGGTAACTATGCAAAAATAATGTATAATGAAAAAATTTAATATTAGAGAAAAATCTAAAAGGCGATTATTGATTCTGGAGAATGATTATCAATACTAGAATATTCAATACATCAATAATTAAGAGAACATACCAGATAAAATCAACATGTTATATTTACCCATTCCAAAATGGCTATTAGTCTGGATTTAAGATGGCTACCGGGTTCAGGAATCTCCTTGGAGGTTAAAGCATATTTTCAGGCATGGTTTTCAGTCTATCTGGGAAGATGTTTTTCTCCCAGTGTCCCTTTCCCAGGTTGGATCCCCTGAGCTGTCCTCCCCTTTGACTATCTCTCTTGCTTCTTAAATACCCTCTCACACAATAAGAGTATAAAACTTGTAATATGTTCAGCCCAAAAGGTATGTGTCTCTTTCCTATTGGCAGGCAGACTTAATCACCCCTCCCAGTAGTCTAAATGTTTTTAAGGTAATTTCACCTTCAACCACCAGGGGTCTCACGTGTTTTGGGGCTGCTCTGTAAATTAATATATTTTATACTGTATATTGTACCTTAGTGAAAATATCTATATCTTTAGTATTTGGGAATTCTACTAACCACATACTATCAAATCGCTTAGCATAATTATTGATTAATCTCTTGCATAAAATGGTGATATATATGCATATCATTGTATATTTGTAAAAATTTTGTCCATTTGAAAAGGACACAAGTTATATATATATATATATATATATCTCAACATCACACACAATTTTTATCTATCTGGATACCTGTATAATTTGGGTATCCAATCAATATTTATCTAAACATGATTCAATTCTTATACATTCATATCATGATCATATGTTTTCTTAATACTAATTTGTTCCTGAAACAATTCTATTAATAACCTTATATTTTCATATGTATTTTTTTTTATAACTGATTTCATCAACTCATCGGATACTAAAATTATAATTTTCTTTTGTGACCTACACATATCACATATACTTTGAATGATTTATATTCACTGTCTTCTGAATATATATATATTTTGAAAATATGTCGGTTTGCCTCTACTTTTTAAAATCATGTTTTGAAATGGACTTCGAACAGTCCAATAAATGTTTTAGATAGCTTAGCTGTATACACAATTTCCTAAGACTTCACACAATAGGCTTTGTTGGGCAAGGTGTTAGCTATTTAATTTTGTCTTGATAGTTGTAAATTGTCCAAACAGTCTTTACTTCAGCACAAAGGATTCTTCCCAGTCACGGAACACCTCCAAGTGATGATACCTAATAAGTTTGGCCTTCTCAAACTAATCAACAACATAAGTACACACCTTTTGCTTGGTGACAAAGGGTACCATTGTTTCTGTTTTCTTCCTGGCTCAATACAGGCTTGTAAAAACCCCTTGGATAGTATAGTTGTGGTAATTTAGAATACATAAGTCTACTGTGTCTTAGAGGTTTTCCATAGGTCAGTTATGGTGACCCCACAGTTCACGTGTCTTTTTGAAATTATACATTTCTGTCATTGAATAGTAAATATATTTCTTCATAAATTCACAACAATATTATGTGTCTAAATATGGGACATTTAATGCATCCCCAGTGTTCATCATCCCCTCACCCCCTATTATACTTACCTGAGTTCTAACTTCATCCAGCACTGTGTCTGTCTGCAGCAGCTCTCTCTTTGCTCTCTGCTCAGAGGCAGGAGCCATTGGCTGAGGCAGAGTGGTGGCTGATGACACCACAATCTGACTCAGCCAATCAGAAGAATCTTTTGTATTCATTCATTGAATACAAAGCTGCCTCTGAATGAATCCGACTATGGTTTGTTCTGGTGTGAGACAGGAACTGTCTCGCAGTCAAGACCCAGCACTTTGTACTGTTTGTAGCTTAAGTTGCATACAGTTCATACAGAGCTTGGAGCCAATGCAGCACTTGGTAAAGGAAATAGTTTGTTAGGACCAGCTTGGTTGAAACAAACTACTTAACGGACAGGAAATCTGGAGATTAGTTTAAGACTAAACCTCTTTATTAACCACTTGCTGACCGTGCTATAGCTGAGTGACGGCTACAGCGCGGTTGTTCAGATCTGGGAGGGCATCTATTGATATTCCCTATCATCCCCCCCCCCCCCCCCCCCAGAGCCTGGACCTTTTAATTGGCTTTATCTGCACATCGGTTCCCTAAGCCCCAGGCTATTCTCACACACACACACACACACACACACACACACACACACACACACACACACACACACACACACACACACACACACACACACACACGCCAAGTAATTCAATTCTTTTTCGGGTCAGTATTGTATTATTTTTGCTGCTGGATGATTATGGGTTAGGTGTGTCCGGACATCAGGGAATGATTGGCTCATCCTGCTGATCGTTCCGTCTGTATCATCCACTGCCCGATCGTCCTCACCCAGAGGTCTCAAAGATGTTACTGTGATCTCATGAAACAGTTAAGCAGCACCATAGCGTAATTCCGAAAAGTGGTTTATTGATAGAAAACTTTTTAAAATCGCATATGCTGCATAGCTTTACAAACTTGATTGGTTACAAAAACTGTCAGCACAAACACCAGATGATAGGATATCAACTATACGCTCTCATATTTCTAAATGATAGCAAATTGAAACCCCCTCTGGTCTGTCCGGCAGCCTAGCTGACCCTAAATGGATGCTGTGTGCTCAATCCCTGACATGTTTTGTCAAGTTGACTTCATCTGAGGTTAGACATTGTAAAGATTATACTTGCATATGCGGTAGTTCAGAACTAGTATTCGTATATTGTTCTTGAGGGAAAAGAAATACTATAAGAATAGATTCTGTAAAACTGAACAAAATTTCCAGTGCCAAACAGAGGAACGCCATTCTTCCATACTTGGGCTAGGCTTGAGGGGGCCCTGTAGCCTACTTCAAAAGCGTTCATGAGGAGATATTTTGAAAGCTAGAAGGAAGAAAAGGTGAATAAAGACAAGAGAAAAGATTTACAGCCAAACTCCCCCAGTTCTGTCTCCCAAGTTAGTTGGTAAGAAAGTTCAAAACCCTGGTCCGCGAATGGAGTATATACTGTAGCGCCCAAATACTGACATGTGGCCCTGGACTACGCAAACACATATTTTCATAGAAGGTCCTAGTGGAGATATACACCTGATCCCGACACAGTTTCTGTAAAAAAAATAAAATAAAAAAAAATAAGCAGCGTTCTCTGACAAAGGTGGAATGTTTCCAAAGGTAAGGTCTCAAAAAAGTAAGAGTGCTTTCCGATTCCTTTTACGGTCTATAAAATGAGCTATCCTGTAGAGGCCCTTGTAAATTGTTGGGGATTTTGTCCAGGAGAGAAATGCAGGTTTCCAAAAAGGGGGGCCACCGGAGTGTGTGGTGACTTTAGAGAATATATCTTGCACACCGTGTCCCAGAAACATAGCAGTATTGTATTATTTTTCATTAGTGATCTCTGACATGAGAGCCTAAAAAGCTTAATACGTTTTGTTAACAAAAAACAAAACAGATTTAGGCCCCTTTCACACTGGGGCGGGAGCCGCGGTGACGGTAAAGCAGCGCTATATTTAGCGCTGCTTTACCGTCGTTTTAGCCACGGGATTCGGCCGCTCGCGGTGCGGTTTTTACCCACGCGAGCGGGCGAAAAAGGGTTAAAATCCCCCGCAAAGTAGGTATTGCCGTGGTATTACCGCGGTGTCCCATTGATTTCAATGGGTAGGAGCGGTGAATACACCGCTCCTATACCGCTCCAAAGATGCTGCTAGCAGGACATTTTTTACGTCCTGCTAGCGCACCGCTCCAGTGTGAAAGCCCTCCGGCTTTCACACTGGAGTGAATGGGGCCGTTTTTTTCAGGCGATGTACAGGCGCCATTTTTAGCGCTGTACCGCCTGAAAACCGCCCCAGTGTGAAAGGGGCCTAAGAGTCTGTTTTTATAGTTGTTTTCATACTAGATTTGCACAACTTTTTCACCCATTTTTTTTCTAATTGGATTCCTTTGGAAGTAAGTTTGAAAGTTGGGTGAAAACATTTTATAAATAGAAACAAGATATAGCTGTGCTCAGATCCCAATAGCTTGTGCGTGCATTTATAAATAGACCCCCCCCCCCCCCCCCCCCCCCTAAAACCCCGTACACACGATCCGAAAATCGGACAACAGATCGTCCGTTTTTTGTTTTTTTTTGCTACATGCTAGTCGCTTATCGAACATGAAGAGTTTTACTAAAGTTCCGAAAATTCTCGTACGACAGAATAAACGGAAGCGTGTCATGTGTTAGTGTATTTGTATTGTATTTTCAGACGACAATTGTACTGATTAAACGAAAATCGTACGATCTGGTATCGTACGAGAATAATTTTCATGCTTGTCCGATTGAATAATGTAAGATAAACTGTTTGTGATCGGCTCTCGAAAGCTCTGTACTAAATCCGGTTATCGTACAATTTTCGAATCGTGTGTACAGGCCTTTAGTGTTGTGCCGGTCTGTAATTTTATTTTCTTCTCCTATTGATTACTTTAAGAATGGAAGAATCTTAAAAAAATTCATATATAATGTCCTTTTTGTTCTCATTTTCAGCTGATTCAGTCCATTACAGGCTGCTCTGTGTCACAGAATGTAGTGATTGCCATGTCTGGTATTGCAAAGGTCTTTGTTGGAGAGGTTGTAGAAGAAGGTAATTTATTTTTATTTTTTTACAGTGTACTTTTTAAAAACTTGAATATTGCTGCTGTGTCAATATATCAAATTTTGAGGACATCCAAAAGAAATAGACTTTCTCTGATTGGTAGCCAACTCATAGAGGTTCCTGTACATCCCTGCAGCAGCCTCCAAAACTCTGTATCTTTACGGTGTGTCTCATACTTCACTTTGCATTAAAACCAGGAATGTGATTCACAGAATTTACTCTAAGGTATTTTCCTTACATTTATGTTGGATGTATGACATGTTAACTCTCAATTGCCAGTTTTTACTTATTTTTTACTGCTCATAAGGTACATGCATTGGGTTATTTCATGTTGTTGACACAGTCCATTCTAAAGTCTTTTGGAAAACTAGAATTCCTAAAGCCGACAAGTAACCAAGATCACAAACAGAAAAATCAGCACAAGAGACATAAGTCAATAGGATGTGTTCCTTGTGCTGATTCCTCTTCTACAGGGGTTAATAGAATGAGTGGGCAGTCACAGGCTCTAATCAAAGCCTAGATCTGCCGTTCATCATTCATAGAAGCCGTCCTACAGCTTCTGTGAATGAAACACAATCTGATTAAAGGGAGAAAAGCTATCAATCATCCGCCTGTCCTACATTTGTAGATCACTTTCTTGATGAGAGCCTGTGACAGCCCCTTAGTTGTATTAACCCTGGAAGATTATGGTGGGGGAGATAGGCAGGACAGAAGATGATTTTTACTAACTCAGTACTAGGGACACATTCTACTGACTGTAAGTTATGTTTCTTGTGCTGATTTTTGTGTTTGGCCTGCACTCTGCACCTGGTTCAATGCTCCTGCTACCTTCGGTCAGGAAGCACACAAGAAAAAACTCCAGGAAGCCCTGCCAATGTGCATGAGTACTTGTGTAGAACTGTGAAAGTAATATTTATAGTAGCAATTATTTGCTCTTTTTGTACTATAAAGGGCTCATTTTATTAATTTTTTTGTTTTTTTTTTAAATTTTTTATCGATTATGAAAATAGTAATCGATTAATTTCATAATCGATTAGTTGTTTCAGCCCTAATTGTGCCTATATGCCGTTATTTTATTTTTTTATCAATGGAGCCTAATAACTCTTTAAGGTTTCCATTAACCACTTCAGCCCCGGACCAATTTGCAGCCAAAGGACCAGGCCCCTTTTTGCGATTTGGCACTGCGTCGCTTTAACTGACAATTGCGCAGTCGTGCGACGTGGCTCCCAAACAAAATTGGCGTCCTTTTTTTTTTTTTTTTCCCCACAAATGGAGCTTTCTTTTGGTGGTATTTGATTGCCCCTGCAGTTTTTATTTTTTGAGCTATAAACAAAAATAGAGCGACAATTTTAAAAAAAATGCAATATTTTTTACTTTTTGCTATAATAAATATCCCCAAAAAATATATAAAAAAAAAAAAACATATTTTTTTCCTCAGTTTAGGCCGATACGTATTCTACATATTTTTGGTAAAAAAAAAATCGCAATTATTAATTAATTATATTTATTAATTATAGCGTTTACAAAGTAGGGGATAGTTTTATAGCATTTTTATTAATAATTTTTTTTTTTTTTTTTTTACTAGTAATGGCGGCGATCAGCGATTTTTTTTTTTTTTTTTTTTTATTTATTTTTTATTTATTTATTTTTATATTGTGACTGCGGCATTATGGCGGACACATCGGACATTTTTGACACATTTTTGGGACCATTGTCATTTATACAGAAATCGGTGCTATTTAAATGCATTGATTCTTGTATAAATGACATGACACTGGCAGTGAAAGAGTTAACCACTAGGGGGGGGGGGAGGGGTTAGGTCTGTGACGTGTGTTTTTTTTTTTTTTTTTTTTTACAGTAGGGGGCGTGGCTTTACGTCTGATGTCACTGATCGGCTTTCAGGGATGACGGGGAACAGCCGATCAGTGACAGGCAGTGTAGGAAGCACGGGGAGAGGTTTGTTTACACAGATCTTCAGCTCTGTGACCCGATCGCGGGACACCTGCGGCGATCGGGTCCGCTGGTCCCCGCGGTCACGGAGCTCCCGACTGACCCACGGCTGGGCAATTAAAGGGGACGTACCGGTACGTGCTTTTGCCCAGCCGTGCCATTCTGCTGACGTAAATGTGCAGGAGGCGGTCGGGAAGCGGTTAACATAACAAGTTTAGTTTAAGGCCTGATATACCTGCAAAAATTTACTTGAGCTATAGTTATGGCTGCATGTCTGGCTTACCATATAGTCATCTCATTGGCCATCCAACTAAGGGTCGTTTCACACGGGCAGTCAGATCAGGTCCACCTGTCAGTTTTCCAGATTGGAGCTATGGAGCGGCAGATGTCAGCAGTGACATGTCTGCTGACACTCACCGCTATCCGATCCTGTCCGCCAAATCCAGATATATGGTGACCCTATTTTCCATCCGTATGGAGGGTGGGATCGAATGAAAACGGACAGGCAGTCCATTTTCACCCGATTTTCCCCATAGGGGAGAGCAGGACTCTGTCTCCGCTCTGCACAGTGAGTGGAGACGGACCTGTCATCCGCCTGCTCAGCAGGGATCAGCGGAGAGATCCTCCGCTGAGCAAATCAGAGTCCGGCGAGCGGACCGCCTGTGTGAAAGGGACCCTAAGGCAAAGACAATTCTTAGGCCAGTTTCGCACTGCGGTTTTGGCCACAGCACGTGGTTTCCCATGGACCTTCTACTATGCTGCACGTTTTTGGTGTATTTTCTGAAAGCACACCAAATGTCCTGCATACTGCATCTTTGGCGTGCTTTCAGAAAACACGCAAAACCTTAAAGTCCATGGGACTGTGGCCAAACTGCAGCACACCAATGTGAAATGGCCCTTATGGAATAGTTTTATGATTTAGTGACCTTCTGGTTGAATGAGCATTTTACCACGAAGTGTGGAGTGAAACTGACATACTAGTTATTTTATTAGCACGTTATCTCAATCAGTGTGTAGAATATTTTTTTTCTATTTCCGTCTGTTCAGCTATATTAATAAGTGACGTGTTCTAGTTAATAGATTTAATCGTTTTGGTTTTATTTATTTTTTTCCCCAGCTCTGGATGTTTGTGAAAAGTGGGGAGAAAACCCCCCACTACAGCCTCGTCACATGAGAGAAGCACTCAGAAGATTAAAGTCCAGGGGGCAAATTCCAGATTCCAAGTATAAAAAAATTGTGTTCAGCTGATGTTCTTGGACTTTATTTTGACTCATCACATCTTCTAAGAAGAGAGAGAGAGATTGTTTTGAGGATTTGTAGCAAACCTGTTCCTTTGCTCATGCAGGGTCAAACAACAGACAATCTTGATTGGAAGACTCGCCAACAGTACATACTGATTTTTAATTTGCTCCCTTGTTACTCTGACTGTCAAGAAGGTTAATTCGCAACTAAACGGATAAGATGAGCCGTCATGTAGTCCCTATTTAATGTTTATCTTATGTAGTGAAGTGCAACACTCCCAAAATAAAAAAAAATCTATTGCATAAAGTCCATTCAAACAAATAAACATGTGTTAAACAGTCCAGCACCCAGTGCTTCTTGTGTAAATAAATGATCAAACTTCTTGTGTGAAAAATGAATCAAAATTCTTTAGACAATTTTGGCAATATTCTTTAGACAATTGAGCCACCACCAGCTAAAAATCCTGCTCACATCCAACAATAATAAAATGCCCATCAATACCATCCGACTGATGCTGTATAATCCAGACAAACACTTCCTTGCTCCACTTCCTAAATCTGGGAATCAGTCCTTCCTCCTCACGAGGGACTCAAAGATGAAAGGGAAAGTCAAGGCAATGAGGAAAGAGGAATAGGGTGCGAGTCGACCAGGTCAATATTTGCCCAGAGTGGCAGGTGAAGGGGTACCGTGAAGATGAGAAATGGGTACAATATTAGCCACCAAATAGTAGGCATGAAGGTTGGGAACTGAAAGACCACCATTAAGCTTCTGGGCAAATGATTTGTTTGGTGATTCTGGGTCTGGAAGATCCTGAGATGAACTGCAAAACTTTACTTTGGTGGATCCGAAGTATATGAGGGCACAGGTATAGCCAAAACTGCATTAATCCTGCCAAACCAAAACAATGGGAAGTGACTCTAGGAGGACAGGTAATTTCTGAAACAGAGGGAAGTTTGCTTGATATAATCCTTTATAAGTAGGAGATAAATCGAATCCCCAGTTATGGTAGGGATGCAAGCCACTGAAATGGAAAGGTTTGTTTCAAGGCCCTGCTTGTCTGGGCAGTAAGAGACACCATTGCCCTGGACTTGTCTGGTCTAACGTATAGACCAGAGAATGAAGCAAAAATACCTAGGAGGACTGTCAAATGTGGTAAAGAATGTCTAGGGGACGTTCAAGTCAATAAAATGTCATCTGCGAATAAATACATTTTATGGGAAGAACCCGCAACATATAAGCTCTTAACATCTGCCTGACTGCGACCCACCTCTGCAAAAGGTTCCATGGCAAAAATTAACAAAAGTGGGGAAAAGGGGCAGCCCTGCCTAGTTCTCCTGCGTATTGGAAAAATGGAGGACTCAAAACTATAACATTTAAGTTTAGCCTGAGGGGGACTGTACAGGGCAGCCATAATACATTGCATCAACGATGGGCAAAAAAACATAATTGGTGAAGGACTGTGGTTAGATGAAGCCAAGACAAGGTGTCAAATGCCTTGGTAATGTCAAGAGACAGGGGCATCATTAAAAATTGGAGAATATTTAGAAGCAAAGATTCACAGTCTATTAGCCAACACCGTATCAGGCTTATTGGCCTTAGCATACCACTTTTCGCGAGTCCACCAAAGAGACTTCTTTGCTGAGTCTGTGAGGCAGAGGCAGAGGTCCAGCTCAGTGTGGATCCATCATGCATACTTGTGTGACTTGTCATGCAACTTTGGACATCAAAGTTGGATGACAAGTCGTTCCCCATGTTTCCCAATGATAACCATTCATACAGTTAGGTCCATATCTATTTGGACACCGGCACAATTTTAGTTTTTTTCAGGTATTTACCAAAACATATTCAAGCTATAATTATACAATGGATATGGGCTGAAAGTGCATACTCTCATGTTTAGTTTGAGGGCATGTACAAACAAATCGGAGAAAGGGTTTAGGAATTACAATTCTTAAGAAAAGCCATCCCCCCCTTTTTTTTTTTTTCCAAGGGGCTAAAAGTAATTGGACAATTGAATCAAAAGCTGTTTCATGGCCAAGTGTGGGCTACTCCTTTGTTATTTCTTCATCAAAATTAGCATTTGGAATCTATTGCTGTGAACCTACATCATGCGTTCAAAGGAGTTGTCCATGCAAGTGAAATACGCCATTGTAAGGCACCCCAGGCTGAAACAGGTAAGGTCATAAGCAAAAATATCTACTTACAGCAGAAGGGCGGTTCTGGGGGATGAAACCCTAAAAATTTGTCTCTAAATGGAGGCTGTAAAGGGAGCGAGGCTGCTTCAGGTACGGACTAGGGAACCCGATCACTGTGAACAAAAGGAAAGCAAAAGGAGGAGAGAGAAACGCCAAGCCAATCCTTTAAACAGCTTAGGAATTTATTCAGTATATAAGTATAAAAAACAACACTAAAAACTTGCGTGAAAAATGTTGAAGCACTTGCAAGGTGCTAGAGCGGGTGGGAGCTTCCACGTGCAGTGTCACAGGAGGACCGCTGGGAAGCCTCAGCTGATGAGGAAGGCGAGGCCGTGCCTTCGAAATGCGTTCTGATTGGCCAGACAGCGTGTGGGCGGCTCCCCAGTTTGACAGCCACTCCCACCCAGAGACACACAGCCGATGTCTCCATGAGGCTCCAGCTACGGCTAACATACAGCGCTAGTGGATCCCTCAATAGAGACTTCCCGGCGGTGCTCCTGTGACACTACATGTTAATCACAGCTGGGATTTTTATTCTGTGCTAAACAAACAAAAAAAGATGGAAAATTAAAAAAAAAAAAAATCATGTTTAGTTTGTTATAAAATTTTGCAAACGGGTAATTTTTCTCCTTCATTGATATGCGTCGATGAGGCGGCATTGATAGGCTGCACTGATGGGCACAGATAAGGCGGCACTGATGGCACTGGTAGGCAGCACTGTTGTTGAGGCACTGATTGTGGGCACTGACGGATGGTGCTGGTGGGCACTGGTAGGCAGCACTGTTGCCTATTGCTAGGTGGCACTGGCAGGGGGCACAGGTGGTCACTGAGGATCTGGTGGCAGCTTGCCGTGATCGAGACTTATGTCCCTCTCACAGCCGCCGGTGATCGGCTTTTTTTTTTTTTCCTCACTGTCAGCGCAAGGAGGAAAAAATAGGCGATTGCCAGCTCTGTTGACATCACATGATCAGCTGTCAATGGCTGCAACGTGGCTCCCAAACAAAATTTACATCCTTTTTTTTTTCCCAAAAAATAGAGCTTTCTTTTGGTGGTATTTGATCACCTATGTGGTTTTTATTTTTTGCGCTATAAACAAAAAAAACAGTGTCAATTTTGAAAAAAACGCATTATTTTTGACTTTTTGCTATAAAATATCCCCAAAAAAATAAAAAAAAAAAAAAAATCGCAATAAGCGTTTATTTATATCGTCTACAAAATAGGGTATCGTTTTATGGCATTTTTCTTAATAATTGTATTTTTTACTAGTAATAGCGGTGATCAGCGATTTTTATCGTGACTGCGACATTATGGCGGACACATCGGACAATTTTGACACATTTTTGGGACCATTGGCATTAAAACAGCGATCATTGCTATAAAATTGCATTGATTACTGTAAAAATCGTCACTGGCAGTGAAGGGGGTTAACCACTAGAGGGCAGGGAGGGGTTAAGTGTGTCCTGGGGGAGTGTTTCTAACTGTCTGGGGGATGGGCTGTGTGTGACACGACACTGATCGCTGCTCCCAATGACAGCAGACGAACAGTGTCCTGTCACTAGGCAGAACAGCGAGATGCTGTTTACATCGGCATCTCCTTGTTCTTCAGCTCCGTGACACGATCGCAGGTATCCCCGCAGCGATCGAGTCCGTAGGTCCGATCATGGAGCTCGCGGCAGGCGTGTGCACGGCGAGAAATTCAAAGTAACGTACGAGTACGTTACTTTGCCCAGTTGTGCCATTCTGCCGACGTATATTTGATGACAGCGGTTGGCAAGTGGTTAAGGCACTGCTGGAGAGATACAGTATCTCACAAAAGTGAGTACACCCCTCACATTTTTGTAAATATTTTATGGAACAACACTGAAGAAATGACACTTTGCTACAAAATAAAGTAGTGAGTGTACAGCTTGTAAAACAGTGTAAATTTGCTGTCCCCTCAAAATAACTCACACAGCCATTAATGTCTAAACCACTGGCAACAAAAGTGAGCACACCCCTAAGTTAAAAAAATGGCCCAATTAACCATTTTCCCCTCACCGGTGTCATGTGACTTGCTAGTGTTACAAGGTCTCAAGTGTGAATGGGGAGCAAGTGTGTTAAATTTGGTGTTATCACTCTCACTCCCTCATACTAGTCACTGGAAGTTCAACATGGCACCTCATGGCAAAGAACTCGCTGAGGATCTAAAAAAATAAAGAATTGTTGCTCTACATAAAGATGGCCTAGGGCTAGGCTATGAGAAGATTGTCAAGACCCTGAAACTGAGCTGCAGCACGGTGACCAAGACCATACAGCGGTTTAACAGGACAGGTTCCACTCAGAACAGGTCGACCAAAGAAGTTGAGTGCACGTGCTCAGTGTCATATCCAGAGGTTGTTTTTGGGAATTAAGACGTACGAGTGCTGCCAGCATTGCTGCAGAGGTTGAAGGTGTGGGAGGTCAGCCTGTCAGTGTGCAGACCATATACCGCACACTGCATCAAATTGGTCTGCATGACTGTTGTCCCAAAAGGAAGATTAAAGATGATGCACAAGAAAGCCCACAAAAAGTTTGCTGAAGACAAGCAGACTAAGGACATAGATTACTGGAACCATGTCCTGTGGTCTGATGAGACCAAGATAAACTTATTTGGGTCAGATGGTGTGAAGTGTGTGTGGTGGCAACCAGGAGAGGAGTACAAAGACAAGTGTGTCTTGCCTACTGTCAAGCATGGTGGTGGGAGTGTCATGGTCTGAGGCTGCATGAGTGCTGCTGGCACTGGGGAGATACAGTTCATTGAGGGAACCATGAATGCCAACATGTACTGTGACATACTGAAGCAGAGCATGAACCCCTCCCTTTGGAGACTGGGCAGCAGGGCAGTATTTCAACATGTTAACGACCCCAAACACACCTCCAAGACGACCACTGCCTTGCTAAAGAAGCTGATGGTAAAAGGTGATGGACTGGCCAAGTATGTCTCCAGACCTAAACCCTATTGAGCATCTGTGGGGCATCCTCAAACGGAAGGTGGAGGAGCGCAAGGTCTTCAACATCCACCAACTCCATGATGAAGTGCAAGAGGACTCCAGTGGCAACCTGTGAAACTCTGGTGAACTCCATGCCCAAGAGGGTTAAGGCAGTGCTGGGAAATAATGGTGGCCACACATAATATTGACACTTTGGGCCCAATTTGGACATTTTCACTTAGGGGTGTACTCACTTTTGTTGCCAGCGGTTTAGACATTAATAGCTGTGTGTTGAGTTATTTTGAAGGGACAATAAATTTACACTGTTATACAAGCTGTACACTCACTACTTTACATTGTAGCGAAGTGTCATTTCTTCTGTGTTGTCACATGAAAAGATATAATAAAATATTTACAAAAATGTGAGGGATGTTCTCACTTTTTTGAGATACTGTACCTTTATGTAGCAAAGCTGCTGTTATAAAGGATAATAAACGCAACTACTCCACTACGGCTTTACTGTTAAAATCCATTATTTTATTTTTTGGTTTACAGACGAGCTTCAACAAAGTTTGTGCAGGTACAGTGGGGAAAATAATTATTTGATCCCCTGCAGATTTTGTAAATTTGCCCACTTACAAATAAATGAAGGGTCTATAATTGTTATCATAGGTGTATTTTAAATGATAGAGACAGAATAGCAACCAAAAATCCAGAAAAAAACCCAATACGATACAAATGTTATAAATTGAGTGGCAGTTTAGTGAGTAAAATAGGGATTTCATCCCCTACCAACCAACAATAATTCTGGCTCCCACAGACCGGCTACAGTATGTGCTCATGTGGTACACAAATTACCCCTTTACATTTAAAGCGGAGGTCCACCCTAAAATAAAAAATGACATTAAAATTGTACAAAAAAAAAAAATATAAAAAAAAAAAACATTTGAAAAAATGTTACCAGAAACCCCTGTTGCTAGGCAGTCTTCCTAATCTGCTTCTCCCTATTCCGCGGCGCTGTTCTGTCACTGCCTCCTTTTCAGCGAGCTGTCCCCTTGTATTCTGTGACATGCGTGTGTCCCAGAAAACAACAGGGGCATTCATAAAGCACTACGCGACTCGTGCATGCGCAGTAGGAAACGGGCAGTGAAGCCGCAAGGCTTCACTGCCTGTTTCCCTTAGTTAGGATGGCGGTGCAGGCACCCGATCCGATGGACGGATCGGCCTCGGGGGGGGGGGGGGGGGGGGGGGGGGGGGGGGGGGGCCTCGGGGGGGTCGACATCGTGGGCTCGCTGGAGAGGTGAGTGCCCTTATTAAAAGTCAGCAGCTAAAGTGTTTGTAGTTGCTGAAAAAAAAAAGCTGGAACACCGATTTAAGAAGGTGCTCCTAACGACAACTCGTTACGTGTACAAAAGGCACCCATTCACAGAATCTCTTTATTCCATTCAAACCCACCATCATGGGCAAGACCAAAGGGCTGTCAAAGTACATCAAGGACAAGATTGTAGACCTGCACAAGGCTGGAATGGGCTACAAGACCATCAGCAAGAAGCTTGGTGAGAAGGAGACAACTGTTGGAGTGATTATTCACAAATGGAAGAAATACTAAATAACCAGTCACCAAACAAACCATTGGTAACACAATACACCATAATTGACTGAAATCCTGCAGAGCCTGCAAGGTCCCTCTCCCCAAGAAGGCACATATACAGGCCTGTCTGAAGTTTGCCAAAGAACTTCTAAATGATTCAGAGAAGGATGGGGAGAAAGTGCTGTGGTCAGATGAGACCAAAATTGAGCTCTTTGGCATTAAAGTGGTTGTGAACCCTTACAGACCACGTTATACTACAGGCAAGCCTATAATAAGGCTTTACTGTAGCTACCCAGAATATCTCCTAAACCTGCACGGTTTAGGAGATATCCCTGTATTTGTATGTGCCGACGTCATTGGCACATGCGCACTGAAGCAAAGGCAAGTACGTGCCGTTTGCTTCAGTCAGTGTGCCGTTACCGGCAGCTCCTGCGCGCATGCATGGGAGCAATCACAGCGCTGGAGTCACGATACCTGGAAGTAACCCCCGGGAGTGATGTTGCTGGCCGGTGCTGTGTACAGGCACCGCAGCGAGGGCTTCGATCTCAGGTGAGTATTACATAATGATCTAATATGCTATGTATACTAGCTCATTATGCTTTTGTCTTGCAGGTGTTAGTTTTTTATTTTTATTTAAAGTGGTTGTAAAGTCAGAATATTTTTGATCTTCATGCATTCTATGCATTAAGATAAAATAAATAAACCCCCCCAACACTTACCTGAGCCTCATCTCTCTCCAGCGATGTCCACGAGTTCTTCAGCTGTCCAGGACCGTCCTCCTGATTGTCCGAGACACAGCAGCGGTGCCATCGACTCCCCCCCCCCCCCCCCACTGTCAAACTCAGTTAACCAATCAAGAGTGAGTGTGAGAGGGGGTGGGGCCGAAACAGGGCTCCATGTCTGAATGGAGACAGTGAGCTGTGACTTGGCTTGGGTGCCCCCATAGCAAGCAGCTTGCTGTGGGGGCACTCAACAGGAGGGAGAGGCCAGGAGAGCCAAAGAGGGACCTGAGAAGGAGGATCTGGACTGCTTTGTGCAAAACCACTGCACAGGGCAGGTAAGTATAACATATTATTTTTAGAGGGAAAAAAAAACAATCACTTTAGCTCAACTCACAGTGTTTGGAGGAATAAAAATGCTGACTATGACCCTAAGAACACCATCCCTACAGTCAAGCACAGAGGTGGAAACATTGGAAACATTATGCTTTGGGGCTGTTTCTCTGCTAAAGGTACAGGCCGACTTTGCCGTATTGAAGGGCCAAGTATTGTAAAATCTTGAACGAGAACCTTCTTCCCTCATCCAGAACACTGAAGATGGATGGGTCTTCCTGCATGACAAGGACTCAAAAGCAACAAAGGAGTGTCTCAAGAAGCAGCACAATAAGGTCACGGAGTGGCCTAGCCAGTCTCCAGCCCTTAATCCTATAGAAAATGTATGAAGGGAGCTGAAACTTCGAGTTGCCAAGTGACAGCCAAGAAACATTAAGGATTTACAGAAGATCTATTAAGAGTGGACCAAAATCCCTCCTGAGATGTGTGCAAACCTGGTCACCAACTACAAGAAACGTCTTACCTCTGTGCTTGCCAACAAGGCTTTCTCCACCAATACCAAGTCATGTTTTGCTTGGGAATCAAATACTTTACGCAGTGAACTGCAAGTCAGCTTATAACATCTATATCGTATTTTATCTGGATTTTCAGTTGATATTCTGTCTCTATCCTTTAAAATACATCTATGATAAAAATTATAGACCCTTCATTTCTTGTAAAATGGGCAAACTTACAAAATCTGCAGGCAATCATAACTATTTCCCCACTGTATGTCATTGCAACGGCATTATTAAACATTTTACAGAATTCTATGTAAAAGTGTACATACAGTCAAACAAACCTTTTTTAAAGAGTAACTGAACAATTGAAAAACAAGCCTCCAATCGTCATGAGGCAGCTTTGGCAGCCTTGCAAACATGATATAAATATACAAATACAGTACCTTGGAACCAGGATTGTTGCCTTGCAAGCAATGTTACATCATCACCCATGTCGCTTACATTATGTATTTGTCTACGTGATACAGAAAAGTGGGCAGAACCTGCATAGGTTAGTTCAATGAGGCAAATGCCACCTATATATCTAAAAAACTAGTGGGTACAGTGGGTATGTTATAGAAGCAGCTTAGTAGAAGGATGTAAGTGCTGAATACAAACCACACAGTGCAATGGACATAGTTAAAGTGGAACTAAACCCATCAATTTAACAGTTTCGCAAAACAATTCAAGGCATGATATGAATGAAAAGAGTGACCATTGATTGTACTCTCAAGTGAACGGGCAAGCCATCAAATGGCTGGTGTCATAACTGGTCATATGTGCAGCACCATGGCAAAAGAGTGCCCCGTACACACGGTAGAATTTTCCGACGGAAAATGATAGGAGCTTGTTGTCGGAAACTCTGACCGCGTGTAGGCTCCATCGGACATTTCCGACACACAAAATGTAAGAGCTGGTTCTCAAATTTTCAGACAACAAAATCCATTCTCGTAAATTCTGATCGTGTGTACACAATTCCGACGCACATAGTTCCACGCATGCTCGGAATCAAGCAGAAGAGCAGCACTGGCTATTGAACTTCATTTTTCTCGACTCGTCGTACGCGTTGTACGTCTCTGCGTTCTTGACGTTCGGAATTTCCGACCAACTTTGTGTGACCGTCTGTATGCAAGACAAGTTTGAGCCAACATCCGTCGGAAAAAAAAACATGGATTTTGTTGGAAAATACTATTGTGTTTACAGGGTATAAGATGGCAGCATCCCTGGCTGTAAAGGAGCATATTGTTTGCAAGAGGTTCAAAGCTTGTCCAATATAAACTGAGAGATTTGTTTTTTCCTTTTAATGTAGTTACTCATGATGCATATGTAACATTTTTGCAAGAATTGTTAATGTACAAATTAGGCTAACAGTTTATAAATACTTTACATTGTTTTTACATTTGTCCGTGTTCTACATTGTAAACAAACAAGCAATTTGCACACAGTACATTGCTACAAGTGGTACAGCAAACCATCCATACTGAGACAATGCACACTGCGCTCCACAGCTAAACTGTCTCTGAGTAAGGCCCTTTGCACACTTGTGCTACCTGAAAGTCGCACGATTTTTCAGTGACTTGAAGCAATGCCTGTGTATTCTTGAGATCTATGGAACTCAAATCGCATCAAAGTCAGACCAAAGTAGTGCAGGGATTACTCTGAAGTCACTGCAACTTGAAGTCACACAGATATGAATGGTACTCATTGAAAATCATGGGGTACGAATTGTCATGCGACTTTGCAGTTCCAAGTTGCAGGACAAGTCGCACAAGTGTGAATGGGGCCTTTCACAGTCTCCTTAAAAAACTGCCATGTAAAAAGGACAAGCTGGCGAAGTCCACAGTGGGTAGTGGGAGCTAATGCTGGCATGTTTTTGTCTCTCGGAGTTAGGATCCTGACTCTGAATTGATCCTTGTCTGGGCAGTGAATGATGGCACTGAAACTTAATATTTTGTTTTGTCATTACAAATAATACTTGTTACTAGTATCATGTGGATCTAATGTAACATTAACTGAACATAGACATAACAATCTTACTAAGGAAGTATTAGAACTGCGGTTAGGTATTTTATTGTTTTTTTATGTCCCCCAATGGGAAGTTTCTCCATTACATTCTGTGCAGGTGAGAGAATGTGAGGGGAAAGCTCAAAAGCTAATAGCAGTAATGGGAACTAGAGGGTAAGGCAACATCTGTTAAAGGTTGGATTTTCCTTAAAGTGCTTGTAAACCCTTATATATACCCAGTGAAGTGACTGGCCTCTTACATGAGTTGTACCTGTTTATCTGCAGTCTTCTCTACATCCATTCAAAGTCCAGAATTCATAAAGCTTGTCTGAGTTGTCAGAAAAAAGGGGGTTGAAAGCTGAAGTGACACACTGCAGAGCTCAGTGAGGAGAGCTCTGAGAGCCGATTGGAGGGAAGGGACACAAGCCCCCTTCACACACGAACAGAGCTGAGGCAGTCCATCAACTAGAGGGTCCCTCCCCTGTCACCTTTTTTCTCCTGGTGTCAGGAAAACCTGTCAGAAGTGACTCACGCTGATACAAAGGAACAAAAGAGCAGACAGAAACGACCTTTAGCGCTCTTAACGGAGACAAGTACACACTATAGATGGATAGGCTTCTATCCATACAATAAACAAATTGACTTCCGCTTTAATAGTAATTCTCATCAAAGAAAGTGTTTTGTTAATCCATAACACATAATTACAGTCATTTTCTATACAAGGTGCAAACACAGTTGTCGGTTTAGCTATGAAACTGGTGCAGTATATGAAAAATATCACATTTACAGAGACATCAAGTCCACAGATTAAAGTGGTGGATTTTGTGGACAACTTTCAATCAGATGGTAAATAGGGGGTTATGTTTCCAGATTTCTCGCAGGAGCTTCTCCTCTTGTTGTTTTTGTTGTTCAAGTTTTGTCCGAGCAGCTAGCAATTCTTGCTGGAGCTCCTGCACAATAGAAACACCATTAGAGTGATTGGAGTGTGCATAAGACTAGGAAAAAAAAAAAAAAAAGATGAAATACGTGCTTATTACTTTAACAAAGCATAGGAAAAAATTTCAAGAATGCAATCAACTTATAGCAAGAAAGAAAAGTGAACAAGTAGAGGAGTAATTCGGCAAGTACACAATTCCTCGGTGCACAGCCCCACTATTCAGAGACTTAGGAGGCCATACACTTGTTTCTAATTAACAGTATGGACAAAAGTCTTTAGTGCATACATTTTAAAAAAGGAGTGCAAATTACATTGGATAGCAAAGAGACTGTTTGGACTAGTTTACACTTGGGATCAGGAGCTGAAAAAAAAAATAGGCAAGTTAAGCCATGTTTTTACTGCCCTCTTTAACACAACACAGAGGCAGGAGGGGGTTGTACATGTTTTGTGGCAAAAATTATACATCCCCCTCCATTGCGTTTGGCAGGCATGACCCATTCAATTGACTGGGGCCACGCTAAAACCGCATACAATACATGCAGTTGTGGTGCGCAGATGTGAGCTTACAGGATTAAAACTGAAGGCAACATATCATCTCCCATCCATCTGTCAAGGCCTACTGCAAGTATAAACGAGCCCTTTCATTGTTGGTCCTTCTACAAATTACAGTTGGACATGACCTACTGTAAAAGCACCTTGATGTGGCATGCAGCTTCTACAACATGCAGAGGCGGCTCTCTAATTAGGCAAATTAGGCGGCCGCAACATGGCCGCCTAAGGCCCCGCACTCACAGGGGCCTCATGGCCGCCTAATTTGCTTGTGCTCAATCACTGATGTGGATGCCGGCTGCTCCGCCTACCCCCCGCTGGGACTCTGTCACTCAGGGGCTGACTGACAAGTCAGGTACTGCCCAAGGAATAGCGGCCCCAGCACGGATCGGCTGCATCCCGGTCCATTGGAGCAGGTGCGGGGAGTGGGACAGTTGAGGGCCCTCTAATTGGCGGCAGCGGGGGGATAATAGCACTCAGCTCCAGGTGCCATCTCTAAAAGGCGTGTGTGTGGGCGACGGCATGTCCATGTGGGAGCCGCAGCTGGGCTGCTCCTTCAGCCTGCGCCTCTCCCCCAACCTCTCCGCACCTGCCTCCAGCTGAGCTGCCCCGTGACTGAAGATGAAGGAGCTCAGCCTCCAATTTCCTGATGCCGCCTGGCCGACCAGAGAGAAGGTGAGTGCCAATGCAGCCTTCCTGTGTGCCTGGATAGGAGGAGCGGTGGGCGGCTGCATATAGAGGAATTGATCTTTCCATATTCCTCCATGCAGTCGCTGAATGTCTGCAGGGGGGAGAGGAGGAGAAGTGATCATTCAGCGGCTGCATGGAGGGATATAGAAAGATCAATTCCACTATATGCAGCCCGGCAGCCGCCCACCGCTCCTCCTATCTAACTTCTACTGTGCCCCCCCTGCTCTCTGGCCCCTCCTTGTGCTCCCTGGCCCTAGTGCTCGCCACCCCCCTGCTTTCCACTCGCATTCTCTGACTCCCCTCCTCTCAAGCTCCTCTGCGCTCTCCAGCCCCCACCCCTCCTATGCTCTCCCCCATCCCCAGTGCTTTCTGCCCCCACCCCCCAGTGCTCTCCAGCCACCACCCCTCCTATGCTCTCCACCATCCCCAGTGCTTTCTGGCCGCCACCCCAAAGTGCTCTCCAGCCATCACCCCTCCTATGCTCTCCACCATCCCCTGTGCTTTCTGCCCCCATCCCCCAGTGCTCTCCAGCCACCACTCCTCCTATGCTCTCCACCATCCCCAGTGCTTTCTGCCCCCACCCCCCAGTGCTCTCAAGCTCCTCCCTGTTTTTTGCCCCCCTCTCCTGCTCCTGCCCAGTGCGCTCACAGACTGGGACATGGAACACAGGAGGGTCTGCAGACAGGGACAGGGCTGGGATCTCTTTGACCCCCCTTTCTCTCACCCCCCTCTTTATTGCCTCCTCCTAGCTCTCTCTCCCACTCCTCCCTCTCACCCCTCTCTCCCCCCTACCTCTTTATGTCACCCTCCTTTCTCTCACCCCTCGTCTCTCTCCCTCGCACCACCCCTCTCTTTCTCACCTCCCTCTGCGTCACCCCAGTCTCTCTCACCCCCACTTACCCCTTCCCACCACTCCCTCCCTCTCCCCCCCCTCTCTCTCCCTCCCTCTCTACCCCTCTCCCTCCCTCTCTCCCACCCTTGTCTCTCTCGCACCACCCCTCTCTTCCACAGACCTTCTCTCTCTTTCACAGCCCTTCTCTCTCTCCCCCTAACCCCCTCTCTTTCTCACTTCCCTCCTCTGTGTCACCCCAGTCTCTCTCACCCCCACTCACCCCTTCCCACCACTCACTCTTTCCCCCCCTCTCCCCCCCCTCTCTCTATCCCCCCTCCCCCCTCTCCCTATCCCCCCTCTCTCTATCCCCCCCCTTTCTCTCTCCTTCCTCCCCCTCCTCTCTCTCTCTCTTCTCTCTCCCTCTCTACCCCCTCTCCTCCCTTCTCTCCCACCCCTCGTCTCTTTCTCTCTCGCACCACCCCTCTCTTCCACAACCCTTCTCTCTCTCCATCAACCCCTCTCTTTCTCAGCTCCCTCCTCTGTGTCACTCCAGTCTCTCACCCCCACTCACCCTTGCCACCACTCCCTCTCTCCCTCTCCCTCCTCTATCTCCCCCCTCCCCCTCTCTCGCCCCTCTCTCTATCCCAGTCTCTCTCCCTCCCTCCTCTCTTTGCACTGTGTTGGGATCCCCCCATTCTCTTTCCTCCCAAGGCATGGGAAATTCTTAGAGGGGTGGGTTGCCACCTTGCTGGGTCCCAGATGTTTTATTGGCTGCATATGTCTGATGGGTGAGGTGAGTGCCCTGGAAGTGGTGCTGATGAACTGTGATCTAGATACGTGCATCTTTGTGCAGCCATTTTTATTGCTTGAATTTTTTTTCCCCATTATGGGCATGAGTGGGGCCTCATGTGTAAGTTTGGCCTAAGGCCTCACAAAGCCTAGAGCCGCCTCTGACAATATGCATACAAACATAAGCACCTGAGATGTGTTCTTATTGTAAATTATAAACCCATTATGTTATCATAGATATATTTATAGTGCTGTTTGTACATTGAAAGTAATACACATATTATGGCATCACCTAACCTGTCTTCCATGTCTAACATAAATCATTTTATTCCACTAGATTTTATTATACACGCAGCTTTTTTAAAATGCTATGGGGGAGCTTTTTTCAAGCTCCCCCATAATTGTCTGCACCCTCCCCATAACTGGTCTCAGCTCCCCCATTACTGTCCTAAGCCCCCCACTTTTTTGCCCTCAGCCCCCTATTACTGCAAGCTGGTGATTGCTTGCTAGGATGCCCTAGTAAGCAATCACCTGCCTGTGAATTTGGGAAGCAAACTCTCTGTGCAGAACTGTCCTGCCTCCTGCTGTGGGCTACGAGGATGACAGTGGTGATGGCTGCATAGCACAACAGGCTTCTAAATGGCACGGCAGACAGGACAGGGAGTCAGTCTGGATGTGGTCTGCTGTCTGCCATTTAGTGATGCCCGCTGTAGAGGGTAAAGACCCTGTGGATAAGACATTATCCTTCCTGACAGGCCCTGTCCTAGAACCTGGCATTGCTATCATGTCCATCTGCCAGACCCTAGCTGTCTGGTCCAAGGTAATGCCTCAAGATTATGGATCTATCCTATATCCTTCTGTTTTCCAACAACAGGAACTCATTCATGCGGTCCTACTCTACTGTGTTGATGGGTTAGCAAATATTTGGTAAGCATGGTCACTGACTTTAACAGCCTTGTGTGCAATACAGTTATCCCTAGGCTCTTAAAAGCTAGGACATAGACTTGTCTTGTCTCAAAGTCTACCACTTCACCTAAAAAACATATTTATCTAGGTGCTAGGCTGGAGAATTCCATCCCAGTACTCTGCAGATCTGGATGTGGTACAAGTCTAAATCTCAGCTACTGTTCCGTCTACAGTGTATATTTTGGTTGTTACGTTCCTGAAGGTCCCTGTATAGGGAACAGCTTGTTTCTCATTGCACTATCAACAGGTGGATTCAGCAGCTCATCTTTCAAACCTATAGAGCTTGTGAATTAATTATGGCAATTAACATTTCTCTGTTTAGTATTACCAAGTTTCTTTTGGTTACAGTTCCACTTTAAAGAATTCCAATATTTGTATATGTCAACAAAGGATTCTTATTTTTATGGATTTGCCCTGTAAAACATTTACCTACTGAATGTACTGTATATATTTGTGATGTGTCCCTGAACATTTTAGCAAGTGCAGTGCTACTTTTCTCATCTCACCTCTATACTTTCAGGTAATGTTTCTGAGCTGTTGTTTATATGTACAAAAGGGAGTGTTGCTCTGGATACAGGGTCTGAAGATTCTTCACCTAGAAAAAAATGTTATAAAAAATAAATTGAATTTATAAAAATAAAACATAGTAAACAAATTTTTCATTCAACTATAAACTTGTTCTACAGGTTATTAGAACATATTCTGTTCTTAAATGTGTAAATCCAGTCAACGTTAATTCACTTTTGTATATACTCCTAGGGCAGGGTTAAGATTAACCACTGGGTTGTAGAAACTTGCTATGACACCAGCCTAGCCTATATCATGGCCAGTACATTTGAAATTGGTGGAAGGACAGAGTCCCACAGAGATTTGACAAGAAAAGTACACTTTCTATTTTTGAACACAAATGCAATGGAAAATTACAGATTGATGTACCGTATATACTCGCGTATAAGCCGAGGCACCTAATTTTACCACAAAAAACTGGGAAAACTTGATTGACTCAACTTGATTGAAAAATTGACTCTAGTATAAGCCTAGGGTGAGAAATGCGCAGCTACTGGAGGTGGAAAAGAGGGTCAACAATGCCTATTTGCAGCCTCACTGTGCCCATTTGCAGCCATAGGTCCTCCGAACTTCAAACTTGGTAGTTAAGGGTTCATCACGCCTACTACTGTGAGTGTTCCATTTGATGAGGTCGCTGCTACTGTTCCTAAAGTGCCATCAGCAGACATCGCTATCGCACCTGTCCAGAAGACAGGTGGGCTTTGTAAAGGCATCCCGTGGCCGGGTCGAGGCCTACCCTAGAGACCACCAGAACCGAAACCCAAGGAAGGTCACTCCTGGGAGGGAAATCCACGTCCGGAACTGGTGAGAAATCTGGGACAATATTTCAGTGGGGTCAATGTGTAAATATAGGCCTGCAGAAGAATTAAGGGATTCTGAGCTGGATTCCTTGTCTGATTTATCTGGTGATGATGAACTGTTTGAATCTATGTCACAAGAACTATTGTGGGCCAATAGTGAGGATGTTGCATCTTTTTTCACTTTCCCAGATTGGGCAGCTTTAGACTTCGGAGAGACATCAATTAGTATGGAAATGCCAAATGTTACTAGTGAGCCTCTGCCTAAAGTTATCAGTCCAGCTGAGAATTAAAATGTTGTCTGCTAAAGCCATGGTGCAAAAGTCTCTGAATCTGTGTGCTTCCTGGATTGGGGAACACCAGAGCCTTGCCAAAGCTTGCTTCAAAGCGAGAGGAGTGGTACAATGAAGCTATCTGGGACTACCTGTCTGTACCAAAGCCTTTCAGAAAAGCTGTCTATTCATCTGTCATGGATGAGCGTTATGACGGATGCATGCTTCAATGTAACTATGGCTGGCATATCTACTCGGACAAAGTGGTCATCTGTAGACCTGGAAAAATAGGATTTTTATAACAGCTTACCTGTAAAATCCCTTTCTTGGAGTACATCATGGGACACAGAGCCTTAAAGGTTTGTCAATCACATCCAATGGCGCAGTGCGCCGGGGGGGGGCGGGCCGATTGATACAGTGAGCGGCTATAGCCGCCGGCCGTATCACGGAAGCGCGCCCGCAAGAACTAACCACCATGCGAGAGAGCTCACATGAAGGTGGTTAGTTCTTGTGGGGAGGAGCTGAGACAGCCGCTGAGGGACCCCAGAAGACCAGGTTCGGGGCCAATCTGTGCAAAACGAGCTGCACAGTGGAGGCAAGTATAACATGTTTGTTATTTTAAAAAAAATGCGTCTTTACAACCCCTTTAAGTAATTTCAAATGGGTTATAGCCTACCGTCAGGTGTTAACACTGGTAAACCCTAATTAAGGCAGTTTACTCCCCTATATAAACCCTCCTCCTTCCAGGAGCACATCAGTTTTTGTAGCAAAGCAATATACTTGTATCCCAAAAAAGAGGGGATGGACCTCTATGTCCCATGATGTACATCAAGACAATGTAGTGACTTTTCTTCCCTGGAACATGGTTTTGGAAAAAATGATGACAGGGCAATATCTTGGTCCAGGTGAAAACCTGTAATGACTTTTGGCAAAAAGCCTGGATGAGGACGTAACACCACTCTGTCCTCATGGAAAATCAAATATGGCTCTTTACAAGAAAGAGCAGCCAATTCCGAAACCCTCCTTGCTGAGGATATAGCAACCAAAAATACCAACTTCCTTGTCAGAAGGACTAGGGGAATCTATTGTATTGGTTCAAATGGCTGTTTTTGTAACAAACTAAGTTTAAGTCCCAAGGGTTCAAGGGAGGTTAGACGGGCGGATTAAGCCGCGTCACTCCTTGTATAAAGCCCCGGACTAAAGAATGAGTAGTAAGTGGTCTTTGAAATAAGACCGATAAAGCTGAGACTTGGCCTTTAATAGTACTTAAGGCCAATTTCATTTCTTCCCCTAATTGTGGAAAGGCAAGAATTCTGCCTATGATATATCTCCGAGGGTGCCAACCCTTGGATTCACACCAGGAAATGTAAGCCTTCCAGACTCTATAATATATAGTTCTGGAAGCTGGCTTCCTAGCATTAATCAGGGTAGAGATAACTGACCCGGAAAGCCCACATTTCTTTAGAATGCGGGTTTCAATAGCCAAGCTGTTAAATTTAGCGACCGTAAGGAAGGATGGAATATCGGTCCCTGAGAGTGCAGATCTGGCCATAGTGGGAGGGCCCATGGGCCCTCCACTGCCATCTTTACGATTTCTGCGTACCATGACCTTCTGGGCCATGCTGGTGCTACCAGAATTTTTCGGCTTTCTTTCCAGCTTGATCATGCAAAGAAGTCGAGGCAGCAACTGAATAGGGGGGAATACATTGATCAGTGAAAACTGATCCCATGGGGTCACTAACGCATCCATTCCACATGTGAATGGATCCCTTGTTCTGGCATCAAAGTTGACCAACTTGTTGAACCTGGATGCTAGAAGATCCACGTCCAGAGTCCCCCATCTTTGACAAACAGCCCAAAATATGTTGGGGTGAAGAGTCCGCCTGACAATTCTCCACTCCCGGAATGAAGATTTCAGAAAGGCATGGAACATTCCTTTCTGCCCAAGTTAGAATAGAATATAGTTCACCTCTCTCTGCGCCGAGAGACTTTTGGTGCCCCCTTGGTAATTTATATAGGCCACAGCTGTGGCATTGTCGGATTGAATCCTGACAGGACAATCCCGTAACCTGAAAGTCCAAGGCCTTTAGGGCCTGGCATACTGCCCGAATCTCTAGGCTATTGATGGGCAAGCTTCTTTCGGTACTTGACCACTGTCCTTGGACAGTTGTCTTTTCTAGTACTGCTCCCCAGCCTGAAAGGCTGGCATCCGTTACCACTTTCCAGATGACTGGTCTGAAGGATCTTCCCTTCAGCAGATTCTGGGTTAATGATCAGCAAGTGAGGCTTTGGGCCACTCTTGGGGACAGCCGCATTGGCAAGTCTAAAACTTGAACTGTTTTGTTTAAAGCAGACAGGATACTGTTCTGCAACAGTCTTGAATGGAACTGGGCACAGGGAACTGCTTCGAATGAAGCTACTTCCTAGCTCCCTCATGCAGAGGCGAATGTAGGGATTGCCATTTGACCTGACCCGCCACACCAGTTCCTTTTATGGAGTTGATTTTTGCTTGAGGCAAGAACACCCTTTCCTGGGCTGTGTCTATGATTAGACCCAAGTACTCCAGCCTTTTTAGCGGTATTAAGGAAGATTGCTCTAGGTTGAGAATCCAACCCAAACTCTTCAGATAGTTGGTTGTAGTGCGTACGTGTTGCTCAAAACGAGTCACTGATTGATCTATAAGTAATAGATCGTTTAGGTACGCTACGACTGTTATGCCTTGTGCCCTTAACCTAGCTAGAGGTGGGGCCAGCACTTTGTGAACACCCGAGGTGCTGTTGCTAGCCTGAAGGGCAGGGCTACAAATTGAAATTGCTGTTGTTCTAACTCGAACCACAGACATTTTTGATGAGCAGGAAATATAGGGACAAGCAGATATGCATCCCTTGACGCCAGAAGTTCTCTTCCTAGAAGGATAGAAATGACTGACCTGATTGTCTCCATGCAAAAGGAGCAGAGCTTTCCTAGATCTAGTATGGGTCTGAGATCTCCATTTGGTTTTGGTACCATGAAAAGATTTGAATAAAACCCCTGACCTTGCTCCTTGGTGGGTCTGTATGATCACCCCTTGAGATATTAATCGGTCTAATGCCTGAAACAGAGATTGTTTTTTCTCTGGATCTTTGGGAATGCTTGATCTTAGGAAACGAGATGGAAAGTCCTGAAATTCCAGCTTGTATCCCCGCGTTACTGTGGAGATGACCCATTTGTCCTGAATTTCCTTTTTCCAGACTTCTGAAAATTGCAGAAGTCTTCCCCCCACCTTGGTGAGGGGGGTTGCCTCTTCATGATGAGGCTTTAGGATTCTGTTTTGCAGACCTTTTAACCCATGGCTTCTTTTGAGCCTGGGTCTGACCCTGAGTTTTTCCTCTAGAGTCTTGCGGCGGAGGCCGTCGCCACTGCCTAGAGGCGAAAGCGTCCTTTTAAATAAAGGATGTTTATATTTTCTCTTGACTGGTAAAAAAGTACTTTTCCCAGCAGAAATTGTCTTGATAGATTTATCCAAGTCTTCTCCAAATAGTCGCTCCCTAATTGGGTTCCCCTTTCAGGGGGAGCGTCTATAGTTGTTTACTATGTTACTACTGTGGATAAAACAAGGGAAGCCAGTTACTTTGCCAGTTCCTTGTTACTACTGGTAACCATTTTAAAGGGACTGTCATAGTTCAGCTGGCAAATATCGGTCTCTGCTCTAAAGCAACAGTTTGTTCCCGTTTAAAACTCAGAGGAGAGTCTTCAGTCCTTTGAACAAAGACTGAGAAAAGTTCTTTACTCTAAATGGACTATGGGGTACAGATAGTTCTAGGTTTAGAGAACTTCGCGGTCAAGATTTTCTACATGTGTACAGAAATTTCAATACTTTGCCACTAAGGACTTCTGCCATACTGATTTCTGCCGCTAGATGGTGGCTAAGTTACTTATAGAAAGGGATGGACTTTTAAGTTAAATTCTTAGTTTGCTTTGCATTTAAAATGTGGAAGAAAGTTTCACTCTCCTGGGAGTGAGTCTTTCTCCCATTTGATCAGTGATACTGTAATGTGTTTCTGTGTAACCTTGTTATTTTTCAGGTAACAAAGATCTCCTATCAAGCTGCTAAAGTGTGGGTAGTTAGATAGTGAGGTTCCTGCAACATGTTTGATGTGAATATACTGTTGATTGATGTTTGAAACTGTAACCTTCTTCTCTTACTGCCTTACCCTTCCCTTCTCCCATCCAAGTTTTTTTTTTTTTTGGTTGAGATACCTACTCTCAGGCTTTTTTCCTTACAGACGCCGAGGACATTGTCTCTCTTAGTGGGTGGTGTGTGTAGCCCCCTGTTCCTAAAATTGGGGCTATAGTGCAAATTTAGTTTTTGGCTGAGCTGTAAACAGATCAGATTTGATTGTATAGTTTATTTGGTTCCGCTATAAACTTAACTTAGTTGTGCATTTCTCACTGTTGCCAGTAGGTGTCACTGGTACCACAGGGCCAGTATGAGAATTACAACTAGGTTGAGCTATTTAAAGTGGAAGTAAACCCTTCCACATGACTTTGGCCTACAGGTAAGCCTAGATTAAGGCTTACCTGTAGGTCCAATAAATATCTCCTAAACCTACATGGTTTAGGAGATATTTAGCGATGAAAAGGCATCGCTGTCTACGGCGCATGCGCCGTAGACAGCGGCGCGCAGGCGCACTGAGTATGCCGCTCTCACGGCAATATGCCGATCTCGTGCGCATGCGCGGGAGTGACGTCATCGCCGCTCCAGCGAATGATAGCGCTGGATCGGCGAGACCCGGAAGTCACTCCGGCCCTGGATGGCGGCGAAGAAGATTGAAGATAAGGACCGCTTCGGGGGCTTCGTTTTCAGGTAAGTTTTTCATAATGAGCTAGTATGCTATGCATACTAGCTCATTATGTCTTTGCCTTGCAGGGTGTCTTTTTTTTTTTTTTTTTTTTTACAGAGGCTTTACTTTCTCTTTAATGAATGTTCTTTTTCCAGAACAGCCCAGTAGAAGGTTCCTGGCCGCTGTGCTTTCTGGGAAGGGGGTATTTATTGGGCAGAGCCCAAAGGGGAGCACTACACATAGTTTTACAAAGTAAAGTCATAGCAAGGACCAGGTGAAGGGCAGGAGCCATCAGAGAAAACAAAAAACCTGTAAAAAGCACTTCCAACCACTTATCGATTGGGTCTTTGAAGACAGGTGCAGTCCCGTCACTTTAGTAAGCATCTTACCAAGATGGGGCACAGCCAGACCCACAGTGGCAACAGACCTCTTCTATACAAAATACTCCTCAAATGAATACATGGCCATCAAGCACTAGGGGAAGGAGAAACAAATAACTGATCAGGATTCTTACAACCCTTAATGAGTAATAGCTGGAAAAGCAGGTGAAAGTTTGTGCACCCTTAGGAGTTTTAAACAACCCAAGGCTAGAGACAGCACCAGTAGAAGTAACATGCTGATTCTCTAGTTTTAGAGTGGTGTGCACTGCATTAATAAGGGGCAACATAGTCTCCTTAAATTTGGGTGTAATAGCAATAGTCTGCAACTCCTCCAGGGTTAAGCCCATCAGTCAAGGACTGAAGAAAATCAGAAAGTCCCTGCAGCCGATGGCGCAGAAGCTGCTAGGGCCACAAGCAAATCCGATACAGGATCTGCAGTAAAAGGCACGGGAGTGTGCTTGTGGCTTCTGTGATCAATCAACTAGGTGACTCAGGTCAAAGTTTTTCATGACCATGGCAAAGACCTAAGCCAAAGAGCAGAGGACCCAGCCACAACAGACAGAGCTACAGAGAACTCTGAGGATAGAACAGACTCCAAAAAGCAACAGCAGCAATGTCAGTAGGTGTGTTGCAAGCCGCCCTGGAGCTGTTAGCAGAAAGAAGGCTGGGTGCACCCAGAACAGCAGAATTGCCCCCCTCTGTGTCTAGAATCAAACATGTTTTGACTGGCAGTAATGCAAGATATAGGCTCAAGGTATAAGGCACCACCTCAGGTACTCAAGAAATCCAGACTGGAGAAAGGTGAGGGTTGGATGGAGTGAGGTGACCAAAGTCACTGTAGGTGGGCAGCAGAAAAAGATCAAAGATCAGAGTGCCATGTAGTTCTTTGCAAGCAGGATTGACAGTGGGGAGATGTTTCCTCAATACTGAATGGCGAAAGAGAGCATGGATCACACGTCACTCTACTCAACAAAATGAGGTCAGTCCTCAGTCCCACATCAAAAATTGGTGTGAACAGGGAATGAAACTGCCCAGAAACCTATGCAAATAAGGTAGTTCTCAATACTTTGCCTGACCAGCCCACTTACTAAGTGAGTCTTTATATACAAGGCTAGCACTGAGACAATGCGAGGGGATCTGGACCTGGAAAGAACTATGTAGAGAACTTACCAAAACAGAGTCTAGAAAGAGCCCTACACAGAACGCAGCATCCAAAGTTTACTTCCATGTTGGCCCTGCAGTGGATTTCTAATGTGGAACTCCAAAAGCCAGGCGGAAGATGGCCATGACAGATAGTGGCAATCAAAGAAACAAAGCTCTGGCAATGAAGAGTCCTCAAAAAAGTGCTAGGAAAGATAGGTTCGTCTTAACACAACAGAGATGAAGAAAAAATGTCCATCCCCCTAGAACACTAGCAAAAAAGATGAAAACATGCTGGTAGTAGAAGATTATCCTGCGCTGATCTGCAGTTTTTTATTTGCCAGTATAAAATCCTCCTATAGGAGTCAGTATACCCTGAAGGTTAAAGACTTCCTGTGCAATAGGCTATCGACTTCCTCGATAGACAATAAGAAGAAAAAAAAAAAAAAATTTAAAACAAACAATTAATCCCTGTCTTTTCTAGCTGTAAAGTATAAAGTACAAAACGGAGACTCTAAAGTCAGGCTTTAACATTTTTGACAGCTCAGAAACATCTGCTTCCTGTCTACATTGGTGGGCTGGTAAGTTGCCAGGATTCTGCTCCCCATGTAAAATACAGTTATGATTTTGGTGCCTTTGTTTGACGTTTGAAGATAAATTTCCCCCAAATTTTTTATAGCTACAGAGTGGAACGGGCATATTTTTAATTGCTTTTACGGCTTGTTCATAGGTGTGGCCAGCGGGCAGGAAACACAGACAATTAAACTGTGGTTTACCTTCCCACAACCGCCCACCAATCAAAGACATGCAGCCGATCAGGACTGTACATATGCCGTGGGAGAAATTAGACCCCCTGTTGTATTTTTGATAGGCAGTACTTCTGCCGAATAGAGCCATAACCAAATTCAATGCATGTGGCTATTGCATGGTGGGTCTGCATTTTTTAGGGTTAAAACAGGCAGTAAGGAGGAGACATAATTCCCCTCACCTCCTGTCACACACACCATATGAAAAGCGATTCACCAAGAGCTGCCAAACGTCATAATGAGCTTTTACTGCTCGTCCAGAATATGTAATACTTTAGTGTGAATAGTCTGGGCACAGGTTCGCTTTAACAAGTATTTGTTGGGTAAGGGATTCCTATTTCTTCCTTGGATATTACTTTCCTCAGCATTACAAGTGCATTTCAAAAAATATCTGTGCACAAGCACGCATTAAACATTTTACTAAACAGTGTTTAAATACCTGTAGCACCATGTTTTTGTAATGCAAGCAGGTATACCCCTCTTTCACTTGCATGAAGATAAAAATCATACAGAGTTATAGTATTCAGCAGAGTCCTTACCTATTAGGCGGAAAATACCATCCTCTTTCCGCTGTACCTTGAGGTTCTTCAAAGAGAAGGCAACTGGCTCAGGAGAGATTGGAGAGGGGTAAAGTCGTGGCCCGTCATCCTGTTACACATTAATAAACATGTTTTATCTCAATGCTTGAAAGTGCCATGCATTCTACCACACTATTGTTTACCATTTGTACAGATGTCACTTTTTAGCGCAAAGTCATTGTAAATACTTCAGACTTAAATGAATGATACACCAGTAAAATTAATGTGATAATTTAAACCAGAGTTCCACCCAAAAGTGGAATCTCCGCTTATCTGCTTCCTCTCCCCCTCCGGTGACACATTTTCCACCTTTCGGGGGGGAGGGGGGAAGTGGGTACCGGTTTTAAACAGGTACCCGTCCCCACTTAAGAAGTTTGGCCCCCCTCCTCCTTCCTCTGCCTCCGAGCCATTCAGAAAGCGCAGTAGGAAACCAGCTGTTAAGCTGCAAGGCTTTATTGCCCGTTTCCCTTACAGGTAATGGTGGCAGCAGCACCCGAGAGCCAATGGAAACAATGGCTGGGGTGCCGACATTGCTGGATTCCAGGACAGGTACCGTAAGTATACTAATATTAAAAGTCAGCAGCTACAGTATGTGTGGCTGATGACTTTAAATTTTTTGTGGGGCGGAACTCTGCTTTAAGTATAGCAAGGCAATTATGATGTTCATAAAAAGCAGAAACCTAAAAGCAGCCAACCAGTTTTCTGATTGCTAAACTCAAATAATAACTAATACATTTTTTTGCTATTGGCCATAACAATAAGCAAAAAAATAATAAAAATTAAAATTGAATGAATGACAACTACTATGTACTATCCATATGTGTCAAAATACAAAATGCTACATAATAATGCATACATACAGTGGGGAAAATAATTATTTGATCCCCTGCAGATTTTGTAAGTTTGCCCACTTACAAAGAAATGAAGGGTCTATAATTTTTATCATAGGTGTATTTTAACCCTTTCGCCACCAGTTCAGTACGTACCTAATGGCGGGGGGCATCACACACAATCGGGTGGCTGCAGCCACTGGGATTGTGTGGGAAACTGACAGGTAGACTCCTGTCTGTCAGGTGAGAGCATTCAGGCGGCACTGCTGCCGCCCAATCGCTCGCACACACATCTGTTACCGGTGCCCCACCCCCGTGCTTCGCCATGCTTACCGAGCTCTCCTCCCCTTCTTCTTGTGACCCGGAAAGCGACGTCCCTGACGTCCCTTCTGGGTCAAACTCTCAATGTACCCGGCTCACTTTTCCGGGAAAGGATGTTTTGCAATGCGATCTGCATTGAAAAACATTTAGTGGAGCACAGGGGAGACATGCAGGGTCTTTTAGACCTGGTCGTAAAGCTGGTCATACACATACACACACACACATTTTTTTCCATTCAGCCTGCAAACTCAACAGAAAAAAACAGATCCTCCATGCACACTACACACCATGGTGAACAAATCTCCCATTGAATTTTGACAGGCAGCCCCTACAGTTGCCCAAATACCTGAGCCACCCCACTAATTCCTGATCACTTGGTATATAGGCTGTTTACAAACGACGGCAAAAAAAATTAGGCCCTCTCATATGTTGCTCGGTTACTTATTCTGGATTTTACCACTAAGGCAACTAAAGCCAGACCATACCCCTCTCCTCTTGTTGGGGGATTAGTTTATTCATTTTGCTTAAAGTAGGACTCCAGGATACCACATAAAAACTGCAATAAGTACACTGACCTATGTAAACTAATAAACCTTTAGTAGCTTATTTAAAAGCCTCAATGTTTAGGAGAAATTTAGAGAGTGCAATATTTGTGATCTTATCACTCCAATTTAAAAAATAGCAGCTTCTCTCGGCAGAAGAGGAGGTGTATATCCAGGGACACGTCACCTCCTGCCTTCTCACTCTACAGCTACGAGAAACAATTCCCACCATGCATAGTTGTAGAGTGAGAAGGAAGGGCATGAATGTGGCCAGGTACTATAGGCATGTATTTCTTGCCATAAATGAGCCCGTGTACTCTACATTGCAGGCATGGGTTGCTGAGAGAGGGGAGGAAACTCCTGATCTGTCAGTCAGTAAATGAGGTCATGGGAGGTACACTTTTTTTTTTTGGAAAAATAAAGTTACACCCAAGCACATAAAACCCCCCTCCTAAATTTTTTTTTGAGGCTCCCCTAACCCCCACATATACACACGCATGAACGCATGCATTGGGGCGCCTACACGTGAAAACGTTGATTGCGATATAAGTTACATATCGCAGTGCATGCCGGAGTGAGAGCAATAATTCTAACACAAGACCTCCTCCGTAACACTACACTGATACCTACAAGGGCCTTTTGAAGCTTGCCTATAGAAAATATAGGGTACTGAAGTTTGATGCCATTTCACGGCGCACAAAAGTTTAGGGTTTGGCATGTTCGGTATCTATTTACTCATTACTAGACATTTGCGGTAATATCATGTGACATAAAAAATTCCAACTACTACTATTTTATTCTCTAGGGCAGGGGTAGGCAACCTCGGGCCCTCCAGCTGTGGTGAAACTACAAGTCCCATGAGACATAGCAAGACCCTGAGAATCACAGGCATGACTCCTAGAGGCAGAGGTATGATGGGATCTTTAGTTTCACCACAGATGGAGGGCCGAGGTTGCCTACCCCTGCTCTAGGGTGTCTGCTTTCAGAAAATATATAATAGTTGTGGCTTTTGTGTAATTTTCAGGCCTAAAATTATTTTTTAAACATGTGTGCAAAAAACGCAAAAGCAGTTTTAGCAAGAAAAGGGTTAAATGATAGACACAGAAAATCAAGCAAAAATCCACAAAAAACAGGATACTAATGTTATAAATTGAGTTGCAGTTCAATGAGTAAAATACATGTCAAATCGGACCAATGCAAACCTAGGCAAATGGTTTCGCACAGAGCAGTCCCGATCCTCCTCTTCCGGGGTCCCTGCCGGAGCTTCTGGCTCGATCCCTAGCTGCACTGTGCTTCTGTTGACACACACAGTGTGTCTCGGCTTAACCCCCTGCTCCCTCCTCACAAGCCATGATTGACAGCAGCAGGAACCAATGGCCCCTGCTGCTGCATCTGAGTCCTGCGAGGGAGAGAGGGAGCAATGCTGCTACTCTCAGGTACAGCGGTAGATTGAGATCAGGTAAGTATACGGGGGGGGGGGGCTAAGGGGGGAGCTGGTGACCTTAATGCAATGCATGCATAATTGATTATGAAAATAGTTGACAACTATTTTTATGATCGATTATGTTGATTCGTTGTTTCAGCCCTAAAAAAAAAATCCCTTGTTTGCTTCTCCTAATGCTGCCCGTCAGCTCCTTCCCTGCCAGAAGTCCAATTTGTGGACTTTTATATTCTTGCACTCAGTTGCTACTGCCTCCTGTGTGGACATAATTTATTTATTTCTGTTGTAATTTGGCTGCAATAAAAGCTGGCCACACACAATTTAAATTGTGTCTGGTTTCTGATGAACCATCTGAAATTTGCTTAGTGGGTGACCCTGTTTGCTGACTCCGACCCGAAATCTCTTGATTGAAAAATCGAAGGAGCTTTCAAAGTATACAGAAATATAAACGTGTAGAATATTAAGGGGGGTATTAAAGAAGAACTCCGGGCAGAAACTTTTTTCTGTGTAAGTGCTGGTGGTTTCATACCTTCATCAAGGGTCTTGTTCATTTTCCCCCCAATCCATGCTCTCTGAGAAAATTGAGGGGCATTATTTAAATCACAAGCTTCCTTGCCATGACATCCATTTTGTAAGACCAATGGCCACTATATGCCCTGTATTCCCGCAACCACTGGTCTGGCCCCCACTGTAGTTTCTTTCAGCGAGCAGGGACACCATTCTGTCCCTGCTCACTGAAGTGGGCAGACCCGGGAGTCTCAGTCATTAGACAGCCAGGGGACTCCTGGACTGACCCACCGCCCCAGACCTAATTTACTGCAGTTTTTATGTGGTATCCTGGAGTTCTTCTTTAAGCCAAGTGAATAAACAAATCCCGTCAAGACAAAATAGACACTGTTAAAAAAATATAGTATGCAAATAAAGGAGGGACAGGATGACGAGGGTGAGAGAGAGAATAATAGAACCAACAAAAAACAACTAAAGACAAAAGAGGTATGGTCTGGGTTTAGTTGCCTTAGTGGTAAAATCTAGAATAAGTAACAGAGCAACATAGGGGAGGGCCTAATTTCTTGCCGTCGTTTGTAAACAGCCTATATACAAAGAGATCAGGAATTAGTCGGGTGGCTCAGGTATTTTGGCAACTGTAGGGGCTGCCTGTCAAAATTCAATGGGAGATTTGTTCACCATGGTGTGTAGTGTGCATGGAGGATCTGTTTTTTTCTGTTGAGTTTGCAGGCTGAATGGAAAAAACTTGTGTGTGTATGACCAGCTTTACATTGCTAAATATCATATAGCCCTAAGCTGATGACAGCAGCAAAATAGAGGCAACCTCGCCCTGCATGATTATTGTTTACCCATAGCAGCTTATCAATAGTAAAATTATGCAAGTAGCAAGATAAGTATAGTAAGTCAACTAAGACAGAGCTTACTTGACTTGCTTTCGCCCCTTGGCTGTGAGTGAACTTGTTGGTCTATTCAAGGCAGTAACTCTGAAACAGGGGAAGAGATGTGGGTAGGGGTGGCATGGACGGGGCATAAATGATGTGTTGCCCAAACAGTTTTTTTTTAACTGAAGGCAGAGAAGCCTGGGGGAGTGAAAGAGGTTTGAATGATGCAGCACAGGAAACAACTGTAAGATGTAGGGGATAATGCTTGTGTTATGACAGCACTGGTCTCAAGCAAGTACCTGGTGCCCGAGTCTAAAGCTGGGTACGCACTACATGAAAATTGTAAGAAAAAGTCTGTATGAGGAACTATCAGTCGACTATCTGTTTGTATAATGCTTTCAACAACCGATTCTGACTGTTTGAACGAAAAAAACAAAACAAAAGTTCAAGCTAGAAAATTTTTATCTTACGTGAACACAACATCCGATTTTTGCTCAATGTGTACAGTAATCGTATGGAAATAATCAAATAGAAAAAAGCGCACAAGATCAGAAGCAAAGAATGACCTGGAAAAAGGTGGCAACGAACATAGAAATTGTACACAAGAAAGAACGTTTGCCTTTGTCTTTCGAGAATTTTCGTACAAGTTAATACCATTATCGGTTATATAATGATATGCACCTTTGTGAAAAATCGGTTGATCGTTAATGCTGTCAATAAGCGCATATTAAGTGTTAGTCTCCTACAGGGCAGCATGGTTGGACAGCAATGAGGAAAGGGATTGGGCTGTCTACCAAGTTAACTTTGGATCTACTGCACCAATCTAAAAGGCACAAAGTGCTACATGCGCTTTGTACCCTGGAGAACAGCACGATGCACCTGGGACTACACAGACTGTCTGGGCTGAGACTCTGGGCCATGTAAAGGAAGGAGAGATTGGCGTCACTTCCAGGGATAAAACCACTTCTTTATTGAAACTTCATAAAAGCAGCAACATGACACACACGGTATGTGCTTGGTCATTAAACATGTTTCACACTCCTATGCTTAATCATTGCTTAATCGTTGCTGGGACTCTGGTCCACTTGACATGACATCACCAAAGAACCAGAGCTACAAGTCTATGCTTATATTTCCAGGGCTCTCTGGAGATGTAATGCCAAGTGGCCCCATCATCCTGTCCTTCAATCAGAGAATGCTTTGCATTCATTCAAAACATGTAAAGCATTCTTTAAATGGTACCCGTGCCGAGTGGCCCACCTCCTGTGTTCAACAAGCAGGATTACAGTCGCTCAGCACGAGACCAAGAAGCAAGTCGACAAGTAGTGTTGTCTACTTCAGTGATTTCCAATTTCCAGGGGCATCGGACAGATATTGTATATACAGTTACCTTGGTCCAAGCTGGACCAAGGTAACTATGTATATTATAGCTATGCCTGGAATTATTCTTCAATTCTTCCACACATTCTTTAGAGGCATAGGGACTTACGGTTTTCCTGGAAATACATTAGGGTTAGAGTATATTACCAGCAAACATGTAAATAGTGCTTAGCAAAAGTTCTTTGTGTTATGCAAACAGTAAAAGTTGCACTGACATCTTTTTTTGCATATTGTACATACTCACAAGAAGTGTGATCTTGCTGTTGTTGACCTCAATCATCATCGGAAGTATCTCAGGAATCTTCTCATCCTCTAGGAAAGGTCCTAGGTGGGTTATTGCAGAAACTGGTATCTCTGAGCAAAAGTCCTGAATCCACATTTGTAGAAATCCATTACGCTCAGCAAGTGGGGAGAAGGAGGCTGCAGCTGGGCCAATATCAAAGTGCAAAGTGACACGGGGAGTGGATGGGGGAGAAGGAGGAGTACCTGGAATACTTGTCATTGAGGCTGGTAGAGATAAAAATAGTAGTTGTTATGATTTTCTAATGTGTAGTACAGTATTACTGTAGCAAGATTAAACCTAAAAATGCCAAAACAAGTTTTGTGATATTTTGCCATTGTATTAGCGTTTACATTCAAATGGAATTCTTAAAGCCCAATTCTGGGCTAGCCCCCGAAACTCATGCAAAAAAACAATGCTCGTTTTTCCAGGGGATGATTTAAGCAAAAAGACTCCCAGTCTTCCTCCTGCCTGTTCTGGCAATCAGGGCCGATCCTGGGTGGGTGCGCGGGGTGCTCCACACCCCTGCGCTGCAGGGGGGGGGGGGCGCCGAAGTGTCAGACTGCTCTCCTCCCTCCTCGTCTCAACTTCAACCGCTGTTTCCAGTGGCGGAATTACCAGGGCCGCACTTGCGCTCCTGGCATTCCGCCACTGTGGGGGGGCCCTCAAGACCCAGCACCTCCCCCTCTACCTCTGGGCTGGCATCTCTAACTATACAGGGGAGGGGGGCGATCTGCAGCTCTGTAATGTCCCTCCAGCCAGCACAGTTCACTTCCCGAGTGTCAGTGTATACAATGGAGAGAGGAGGGGCCTCTGACCCGATCAGGCACCAGATTAAGTGCACAAGTTTGTCCCTCTGCTTGTACACTCTGAGTCTTGCCGATACATGCTCGGGTCAGAGGCCCCTTCCCTCTCCAATGTATACACTGACACTCAGGAAGTGAACTGTGCAGGCTGGAGGGACATCCTGCAGATATCACAAGGAAGCATGTACAAGGGCTGCTGCTTGGACTTCTCATGTAAGGTAAGCCCGACACTGCCCCCCCCCCCCCACCTGTGACACTGGGCCCCCCCCACCCCCCCCCCACCTGTCACACTGTCCTCTTGGCACAATACCCCCCTCCTGTAACACTGCCCCTCCATCATTCTGCCCCCTCGTCACACTGCCCCCTTCTGTCATATTTACCCCCCTCCTGTCACACTACCCCGTCATACTGCCCCCTCTTGTTACACAGCCCCCATCCTTTCACAGTGCTCCCTCATTACACTGCCCCCTCCTGTCATGCTTCCCAGGTATCCTTTTCCTGTCACACTGCCCCCCTCTTGTTACAATATCCCCCTGTCATACTTCCCCCTCCTGTCACACTGCCCCATCAGACTGTTTCTTCTGGTCACACTGCCCCCATCATACTGTTTCTTCTGGTCACACTGCCCCCATCATACTGTTTCTTCTGGTCACACTGCCCCCATCATACTGTTTCTTCTGGTCACACTGCCCCCTATCTTTCACACTCCCCCCTCCGGTCACACTTTCCAGATACCCTTCTTTTGTTACACTGCCCTCCTCCTGTCAAAATAATATGTCACACTGCCCCTCCATCCTTTCACAATACCCCCCCCCCCCCATCATACTACGGTTCAGGGGCCCTTCATAGTTTCTTGCACTGGGGCCCTGAAGGTTATAGTTACGGCTCTGTTACTGCACTTCCGACTGCTACTCCTCCTCCCTCCCAGGTAACAGGCATAAGACTGCCTTTTTTTACACTGCTTCTCTCCCTCCAGACAGTAGGCTCCAGCCCCCTGCAATTAACAACGGTTCCCATCCACCAGTCCAGCACAAAGATGACAATTGCCGCTGAACTGGTGGCATGTGGGATGAGGGGGAGGAGCCAAGTAAGACCAGGGGGAGGTACCAGCAGGCACAGGAGTGGGATCAGCGTGGTACCATTACCAAGACATACCATCTGCTTACCAAAAAAATTACCTCTTAGCCCCGTTCACACTGAATCTGATAAAGCACACGATAGTGCATTACCAGGATATTCTGCACTGCTTCATTAAAAGGTAATGTACGGACATCAAATTTTACTAGGGTAAAGCAACAAATTGTTTAATTGTCCAGGAAATTAACTATACCAGACTGGGCATGCGGAGTACCTGGTACCAGACTAGGTGGAGCTGTGTGCGGAGTACCTATACCCATTACCGGAGCAGACGGAGTGGTGAAACTCCTGCAAATATCCAGCAGATGACAAACGCATGTCACCTCATAAGTTTAAGATGTCTTGTGAAATGTTTTGTGCTCTGACTTTTTGATGGTACACTGAAGTCAATGCAAACAGCTTGCAGTGGATCTGGACAAGTTTATCATGGCACAATTTTATTGAATTTTTTGTATGAAATGTATGTTTTATGCATATTATTTATTGTGCTAGGACTGTGGAAGGTACATGTATTAACCACTTCAATACCGGGCACTTACACCCCCCTTACTGCTCAGGCCATTTTTCAGATTTCAGCGCTGTCACACTTTAACAATAGCAACACTGTACCCATATGAAATTGTTATCTTTTTTCTCACACAAATAGATAGAGCTTTCTTTTGGTGGTATTTAATCAACACTGTTTTTTTTTTTTTTTGCAAAACAAATGAAAAAAGACAAAACGACAACGACTGAGCACAGAGGGGGACAAGAGCAGGACCCAAGGGGCCGGAGGACACAGGGGACAGCTCAGTACGGTCGGTGCGGGCGTTACAGGCACTGATCTCCCTGTATAGCCGCTTCTTCTCCTCTCCCTCCTGCAGCTATCAGCTACTTAACTGACAGGTATACAGGGAGATCGGTGCCTGTAACTGCCCATAGCAATCATCTGTGAGGTTGCCTGGCTCCTCCGCTATGTGGAGGACAACACAAGTATCAGATTAGGCATCGGAAGCATTTGCACAAGTATAAGTACTTGTGCAAATGCTCGGTATCCGTACTGATACTAGTATTGGTGCAACCCTAATTTGTACACCATGAACGTGGAAATTTTAGGGTAAAAAAAAATACATTGGGTGCATATGTGAGGGTAATGTATGGCAGGTTGTACACAGCTTGTGTGCCTCCCCAGGCACCAGAAATTATGCTAGATATATAATATGCCTATAACAGCCCAGTATGCATGAACCCTTCGTTTAGAAAGCTTTTTCTTTCAAGTGTCCCTCTCGATCTATTTATTGATAACGTCACTAAGAATATTAGCCTATAACAATCATTAAAGCTGAACTCCCAACACAAAAATGTTTAAGACATTCCTCAATAGCTACTAACTATATAAAACCATTTGTGTGTACTAAATTGCTCTTGAAAACCCAGATATTACCTTGATAAAGCAGCAGTGACATCATCACAGCGCTGCACATAACCTGTGCAGATAAGACAGCTGTGGGTAGAACCTAGCAGGCCCTCCAAATACAGGCCGCCTGCAAAAACTTGCAGGAGGAGGAGGAGGATACAAGACCAGTCACTGCACAAGAGCTAGAGAGAATCACTGCCTGGTCTTTACTACAAAAAACTCCTGCATAGAGGCAATGTTAATGAAGGATTGCTGTACAAATCAGGAAGATATATACAAGGGACTCCAAGATTTAAGTAATAAGCATGCTTCTTGTATTTATATTAAATTTAAAGGGGTGGCTAGCCTTGCTTAAGATGCACCACATCCCTATATCAGATACCAAAAAGAAAAAGAAAAATTTTAATGCTCTTCTCTCTATAAAGATGGTTTGGATATTGGCCACTAGATGGCACAAATCTTAATGTGCAGACACTATCCTTGTGCATCCGTATAAGCTGCAATGGCAGGGTTCGGCAGCAATGCAACTTCTATGTAGGACGTCGTCACTGGCCTGTACATGACGTGCCCATCATGTCCCATTCCGCCGCCTCTGTGGTTGGTAGGTAGTGTGTTTAATATGGGGGGGAGTAGATGAGGCAGGGAGATCATTCTTTGTATGCCTCTTGGGCATACCCATCCACCTGTGGGTCCCTAGTGATAGGAGGACCCCTGCTGAATATTTTGGTGTGAGCTTTATGTTATTAGAACAATATGCATTGCATGGCTGCCATTCAATTGAACTTATTTTTTACAACAGCAGTTTTGTATTAATAAAGTTGATTTTTTTTAAACTGTATATTTTATTGGCCATTTTGGACTTAAATGCCCCAAGTTATACAAGATTGGCATAGTTATGGTACAATTTTTTGTAAGAACTGTCATATGGTTTTGCTGCTTGTTGTCACCTTTATACCCCTTTCACACTGGGGTGACGGGTCCGCTAGCGGTAAAACGCCGCTAGTTGTAGCAGTGCTTTACCGCCATTATAGCAGCACTTTTCGGCCACTAGCGGGGTGCTTTTAACAATTATTAACTATGTACGTGTATTATACCTTTTGCACCTGTATATAAATGACTTTTGAAACTGATTTTGGAATGTTCTGATGTTTTAGATAAAGACTCTAATAAAGTTCCACAGTTCCTGAAGAAGCAGGTGTTTACCTGTGAAATGTGTTGCAAGAGCTACACACCCTCCTCACCCAATGAGTGGACTAATATAGCCTAATATGTAAATGTATTGCTATACATTTACCGTACATACTCGAGTATTACAACAGAAAACTGTTAAAACTTATTGACTCGAGTATAAGCCATTGAGAAAAGCGCAGCTACTGTAAGTGGAAAAGAGGGTCAACAATGCCCATTTGCATGCTTCACTGTGCCCATTTGCAGCCATAGGTCCCCCCAACTTCAAACTTGGTAGTTAAGGGTTCCTAGATGCCCCCTGCAGACAAAATTTGGGGTCTCTGGACTCAAAGGCTCCCAAAATGACATTGCTGCAGATGGACACGGTTGACCGAATTTGGGGCCCCGTATCTCAGGGCCACTTGGTGCTAGGAACCCCACATTTAGTGTGCATACCCAGTGGAACTAGTACTACATATCCAAAGATAGGGCCACTTAGTGCTAGGAACTCTGAGATACAGGGCCCCAAATTCGGTTTGGAAAATGTCAAGCACTTTTCTGCAGCAGAGAATGACATTTTCCAACCGACTTTGAGGCCCCGTATCTCAGGGTCACTTAATGCTAGGAACCCCATCTTTGGATATGTTGTAGTGCTAGTTCCACTGGGTTTGCACGTCAAATGGGGATACGGGGGCCCCAAAGTCGGGTCGGAAAATTTCATTCTCTGCTGCAGAAAAGTGCTTGACTCGAGTTTAAGCCGAGGCCAGCATTTTCAGCACAAAAAAAATGTGCTGAAAAACTCGGCTTATACTTGAGTATATACGGTAACTGTCCATATATGTTAAAAATGTAGGCTGTTGGATAGGCAGTATCATGTAACTATGATGTCATGTTATCTAAGGGGCACTACCTGATCTATGTATTTGTAACAACCATTTTAACCACCTCAATACAGGGCATTTTCACCCCCTTCCTGCCCAAGCCATTTTTTTTAGCTTTCAGTGCTGTCACACTTTGAATGACAATTGCACGGTCATGCAACACTGTACAGGGGGTCCCCGGGTTACAAACGAGATAGGGACTGTAGGTTTGTTCTCAAGTTGAATCTGTTTGTAAGTCGGAACAGGTAATTTTTTTAAGTGTAGCTCTAGCCAAAAAAAATTTTAAGCTTTTTGGAGAACATAGGGAAGGGTTATCACCCCTGTAACATTTGTTTTGCTGTCTGTGCCCCTGTTCAGAAGATTTCACCTCACCTTCTGTCCCAATGACAATTGGATATTGAAAATGTTGTAGTTGTTAGGGAAACATTGACTGGTGATAAAGCATCAGTGGAGACACCTTTTTCCCATATTAACTCTTACAGGAGTGAATTTCCCTTCCCTGTCCTGTTGTCTCCCTCCGTTTGTAAGTAGGAGTCGTTTGTAAGTCGGATGTTTGTAAGTCGGATGTTTGTAAGTAGGGGACCCCCTGTACCCAGATTAAATTGTTACAATTTTGTCCCCACAAATAGAGCTTTTTTGTGGTATTTGATCACCTCTGCGGGTTTTTATTTTTTTGCGCTATAAACAAAAGAAGAGTGACAAGTTATTTTTTACTTTTTGCTATACCAAATATACCCCAAAAATATATAAAAAAACGTTTTTTTCCCCTCAGTTTAGGCCGATACGTATTCTTCTACATATTTTTGGTAAAAAAAAAAAAAAAAATCGTAATAAGCGTATATTGATTGGTTTGCACAAAAGTTATAGCGCCTACAAAATAGAGGATAGATTTATAGCATTTTTATTATAATTTATTTTTTAACTAGTAATGGTGACGATCTGCGATTTTTATCGTGACTGCGATATTGCGGCGGACATATCGGTCACTTTTGACACATTTTTTGGGACCATTTTTGGGACCATTCATGATGCCCTCCCACCACGAGAGTTGCGCCGCCTGGCTGTCGATTGACAGCCGGCGGTCACTAAGCAGTTAAACATGTTTTTGGTATGTAAATTTTTTTGTGTTCAAGTAAAAGTATCGAAATTGAAAGCATTTTCATGCAAGCCATTGTCAAATATAGGAGTGGCACCTGAAAAGTCTCCGATTTGGTTCTTTTTTTTCTTTTTGGTATGCCGCTTGTATTTGGAAAATAATTGTTTAGCCTGGAGTTCAGTTTTAAACAATTCCTAGCAAATCTTGTCAGGAAGATAAATCTGCACATTTGCCAGCTGAAACTAAATTGCTAGACATTCACCAACGTATGTTCTCAAATGTGAAATGGTGCTTATTGTACTTATCATCCAATTTAGAACTCAGCCAATGTAACATCCACTGAAAACTTCACTCAGGACATATTACCATACTTACAGTGCATCTGGAAAGTATTCACAGCGCTTCACATTTTCCAAATCTTGTTGTTACAACCTTATTCCAAAATGGATTAAATGCATTATTTTTCTCAAAATTCTACAAACAATACCCCATAATGTCAACGTGAAAGAAGTTTGTTTGAAATCTTTGCAAATTTATTAAAAATAAAAATAAATCACAAGTATTCACAGCCTTTTCCATGACACTCAAAATGGAGCTCAGGTGCATCCTGTTTCCACTGATCATCCTTGAGATGTTTCTACAACTTGGAGTCCACCTGTGGTAAATTCAGTTGATTGGACATGATTAGGAAAGGCACACAGCTGTCTATATAAGGTCCCACAGTTAACAGTGCATGTCAGAGCACAAACCAAGCCATGAAGTCCAAGGAATTGTCTATAGACCTCAGAGACAGGATTGTATCGAGGGATAGATCTGGGGAAGGGTACAGAAAACTTTATGCAGCATTGAAGGTCCCAATGAGCACATTGGCCTCAATCATCTGTGAATGGAAAAAGTTTGGAACCATCAGGATTCTTCCTAGAGTGGGCCACCCAGCCAAACTGAGCGATCAGGGAAGAAGGGCCTTAGTCAGGGAGGTGACCAAGAACCCGATGGTCACGCTGACAGAGCTCCAGCATTTCTCTGTGGAGAGAGGAGAACCTTTCAGAAGAACCATCTCTGCAGCACTCCACCAATAAAGGCCTGTTAGGTAGAGTGGCCAGACGGAAGCCACTCCTCAGTAAAAGGCACATGACAGCCTGTCTGGAGTTTGCCAAAAAGACACATGAAGGACTCTCAGACCATGAGAAACCAAAATTCTCTGGTGTGATGAAACAAAGATTAAACACTTTGGCCTGAATGGCAAGCGTCATGTCTGGAGGAGACCATGCCCCGCTCAATACCTGGCCAATACCATCCCTACAGAAACATGGTGGTGGCAGCATCATGCTGTGGGAATGTTTTTCAGCGGTAGGAACTGGTAGTCAGGATCGAGGGAAAGATGAATGCAGCAATGTACAGAGATTTCCCTGATGAAAACCCGCTCCAGAGCGATTTGGACCTCAGACTTGGGCAAAGGTTCATCTCCCAACAGGACATCGACTCTAAGCACACAGCCAAGATAACAAAGGAGTGGCTATGGGACAACTCTGTGAATGTCCTTGAGTGGCCCAGCCAGAGCCCAGATTTGAATCCCATTGAACATCTCTGGAGAGATCAGAAAATGGCTGTGCACCAACGCTCCCCATCCAACCTATGGAGCTTGAGAGGTCCTGCAAAGAAGAATGGGAGAAACTGCCTAAAAATAGGTGTGTCAAGCTTGTAGCATCATACTCAAAAAGACCTGAGGCTGTAATTGGTGCCAAAGGTGCTTCAACAAAGTGTTGAGCAACTGTGAAATGTTGAAGCCTGGTTCTGTTTGTTTATGTTGAACTTAATAAACTTTTCTTTGGATAAAAAACAAAAACAAAGTGTTGAGCAAAGGCTGTGAATACTTATGTACATGGGATTTTTTTTGTTTTTTTAGTTTTAATGAGTTTGCAAAGATTAAAAAAAAACTTCTTTCCTGTTGTCATTATGGGGTATTGTTTGTAGAATTTTGAGGAAAAAATGAATTTAATCCATTTTGGAATAAGGTTGTAACATAACAAAATGTGGAAAAAGTGAAGCGCTGTGAATACTTTCAGGATGCACTGTATATTACCATATAAAGTAGTGAATTTGTGTTTTTAAGGTCTGTTATCACCCTGGTATCCATCTATGCTGCGCAGAACACAATTAACTTTTCTGCACAGCCAGCGATTACCTGTGGTGATTGCTGCTGGACACACTGTGTGCATCCAGCAGCGATCCCTGCAGGTAAAATCGCTGGCTGTGAGGACAGTAGCAAATAACTGCAGCTGCCGCCGACCTATCATTATAGTGAACGGGGCCGGTGGCCGCACCTAGCTGCAGCAGAAATCTAATTGCCAGTGTGAATGTAGCCTAAATGTCGTGACTGATGCATATAATTCTGCTATGAATGTCTGTAAATCCAGCATAGTGAATGTGTTTAGATTCACTAGGGTTTTTTTTCTCTTTTTTTAATTCTGTTTATTTATGGTAGACGACAAGACAAACAGAAGAAAAACATGTGTAATGTAGAGAGCACTACATAATATGTTCATACCAGTTAGAAGAGCCACACACTATGGGTCTGTAGTCCACTCTTACAATCCAAATCACAATATAAAATATATCAAGGAAGATGGCTCTGAGTGGTAACACAATAAAGTCACGTCACCTGCAGGGTATACAATCAGGAAACCCCACAAAGAGAGTTTTGTGTGTTTATGAAGGGAAAAAAACAAGATGTAAAAGACACAAACCAGCGAGATTCACTATGGTTTTTAAATTTATAAACAAAGTGTTAAAATTTCTTCAACTGTCCAGTCAGAAGTGCTAAGGTCTCTTGCACACGAGCATCTGAACCCCTGCAACATAAACTCCAGCATTCTTTTCCCACCTAGGAGGCCCAGATGCAGCACACAGCTGCCCATTGACATGACTAATTGTGCATGGCTCTATGTGGACATTGAGGTCTATGGGTGGTTGCAAACAGCACCTGGGCTTTCTGGGCAGGGAAACACTTCAGAATTCACGTTGCACAAGACCTATGTTATTAAACAAACTGTGCTAACTAGTATTCATGATGCCTGTAAAAAACACATTCTGCTTTTAATTTGCACTGAAAGAAAGAAAATAATCTGATACATTAATAAATAGGGACCAACGTTATTATTATTCATATAGAATTAGAAAACGTGTAATTTTTTCAGACTAAATTTTTATATGCTTCAAAATAAATGAGAACCCTCATCCTTACCGTTCAAATCTTCAATCTTCTGTGCACAGCTGATGTCCAAAGCTTGAACAATAATGGAAACATCTTCCCCGTGTAAATGAGTCACAGAAGTGACATGGTGAAGGGCCAAAGTCAAAATCTAAAAAATGGAATAATAATAAGACAAAAAAAAAAAAAAAAATCAGACAGGATTTGCTTGTTTTGTTTTTGTTAAATATCAGTTTAATCAAAGCTTTTCTCTGTCACCAAGATTGTAAGTCCTTCACTTACCTGCAGTGGTTCAGGACCCTCTGTACTTTGAGAGGTGGTGTCTTGATCAGATAATGCTGTTTCTATATTAACTTCCAAATCTAAAAAAAATAATTAATAATAATAATATATTATATATATATAATATATATATATATCTATATATAACTATATAAATCTAAAAAAAAAAAATATATATATATATATATATATATAAAAAATTGCCAATTAAAATTGCTTAGAACAATGACATTACACATCCCTCTTTGGTTTAAATGGACCCTTTATTCTCTAGTTGTGCGTATGCAAATTTTTACAGTTGTCCCTGGAAAAGAAGTAGCTGGGAAATCTCCAAAATTGAGACATCTGTTCTGGTGGCAGAGATTTTCTCTTAATTCCTGTTGTGTCTTTGGGACAGGAAGTGAGGGGAAATCTTTCTAGTGGACACATTACATAGTTAGTCAGGTTGAAAAAAAGTCCATCCAGTTCAAACACAAAAAAAAAAAATTATAATATCATACAATCCCATATACCCAATTCTATACCCACAGTTGGCAAAAAACCCTAGCAGAGCATGATCCAATTTGCTAAAGCAGGGGAAAAAAATTCCTTCCTGATCCTCGAGAGGCAAATCGGATTTTCCCCGGATCAACTTTACCTATAAAACGTTGGTACCCAGTTATATTCTGTACATTTAGGAAAGAATCCAGGCCTTTCTTAAAGCAATCTACTGAGCTGGCCAGAAGCACCTCTGCAGGGAGTCTATTCCACATTTTCACAGCTCTCACTGTGAAAAAACCTTTCCGTATTTGGAGATGAAATCTCTTTTCCTCTAGACGTAAAGAGTGCCCCCTTATTCACTTTACAGTCAACAAAGAGGACAACTCAACACCAAGTTCACTATATGGACCCCTTATATATTTGTACATGTTGATCATATCCCCCTTAATCTCCTCTTATCAAGAGTGAATAAATTCAGTTCCTCTGATCTTTCCTCATAGCGGAGCTCCTCCATGCCCCTTATCAGTTTGGTTGCCCTTCTCTGCACTTTCTCCAGTTCCCCAATATCCTTTTAGAGAACTGGTGCCCAAAACTGAACTGCATATTCCAGATTAGGTCTTACTAGTGATTTGAACATTAACAGCAATAAAAAAAAAAAAAAAACTTCTAATCCTTTCATTACTGTATCTAAAACTAAACACAAAAGCTTTGGTGGAGTGCTACTTTTAATACCATGGCATATAATGGCAGATATGGCTGAATGAAGTGTAAAATAAACCATTTATATGTATGTAGAGAGACAATAGAAGTGCAGGTTCATTGGTTAAATCAGTCCCATTATCTCTTTTGGCACTTTGTTTTAACAGCAGACCCATACTACTGTAGAGAACAAAATGAGGCAGCTGAAAAATAGACAGAATGTGCAATATGCAGTGAAATTATACACATTTACAGTGTCAACTAGTATCTCTACCCCCATTTGTTTGTAGCATAAAATAATGGATCCAGGACCTTGTGGATACCTTACATAAAATGTACATCAACAAATCATAAAAAAATATATCCAGTTTTTTTTTTTTTCAGATCAAGCTTAAAAACTTGTTAACCATAAAAACCATAGTATAAAACCTTGTTAACCATAAAACCATAGTATAACAATTCCTACCAGGCAAGCACAAAGGTTTGTACAATAAGTCCCTATAATAATAAGTTCTGTTCCCGGGAGCACATTCGTAGGTCCAAAAAAGATCAGCGCTCTTCTAGCAGGGCAAGTCTCCGTCAGAACACAAAGGCACAGCGGGGTAGATCGCTGTTCCAACATTGCTTGTGTTGGTATGGTGATCGGTCAGTTTTTTTCAAAAAAAAAAAAAAAAAAAAAAATGAGTGTTTGTACCCAGATCCAAACATGTTCAAATCTTTGTAAGTTCTCAAATTGAATGTTCATATGCAGGGGACTTACTGTATTTGAAGCAACATAACTATTTATCAGTAAATTACATTATTGTTGTAATAGCTGTAATATTCAAAGCCTTTGCACATTTCAAGCAGCAGTGTCTGCTTCATCAAGAAGAGGCAACTTCCTAATGTGTTGATATAAGCAACAGTGGTGTAGGGGCGGCACAGTGGTGTAGGGGCGGCACAGTGGTGTAGTGGTTAGCACTCTCACCTAGCAGTAAGAAGCGTCGCTGGTTCAAATCCCAACCACGACACTACCTGCCTGGAGTTTGCATGTTCTCCCTGTGCCTGCGTGGGTTTCCTCCGGGTACTCCGGTTTCCTCCCACAATTCAAAGACATGCAGGTAGGTTAATTGGCCTCTGTTCAAAAATGGGCCCTAGTATATGAATGGGGACCTTGGATTGTGGGCTCCTTGAGGGTAGGGACCGATGTGAGTGTGCAATGAACAGGGATAGGGACAATTGTAGATACTCACTCAGTTTAAACTGGATGGACTGATGTCTTTATTCAACCTTACTAACTATGAAACTATGAATTCATGTAAATCCTGCCAATAGCCTTCTTACAATGGCCATCAGCTCAAATGCAAAATCCCTCTCACAAATTACTCACAAATTACCCAACATCCCTGATGGTGTACAGTCTGAGCTGGTCACTAGCCATAAACAGTACAATGATCAGTTCAGGCATTGTTTGACTCTACACACAACCTTTGTTTATCGTAACACCTGTTGAAGATTAAAGATTTTGTGTTTTAATTTACCAGCATCCATTTTAAGTAAGAAATTCTCAGTAGTTTCGCTGTCCAGAGACAAAACATCCAGCCCCTCAATTGAAACTGTGTCAAAAGACGGTGTACGAGAAAGAGGTGAGCTTGTCAGATTATGGGTAGCATCCACATCCCTGAAATAAAAAAAATAAAAAAACACAGCAAACATTATATTGTACTAGAAAGACAAATACTTGCAACAGAACGTAAATCTATTAAAAAATGCAAAAGATAAAAAAGTTGTGGAAATGCAGCAAAGATAAGAACATGGAGATGGTACCAGGAAAAAGAAAGAGACCAATGGTCTAGTGTAAAGCATGAAGAATTTGTGCACAATGTGGTAAGTTCAGGTGAAGTATCACACACTTATGTTTAGTGTCACCCAGAAGACGCTGCATTCTTTCTTTCCCAAGGCTAAAATTCTCTTTCGTCAGACCAAGTGTGTTCAGCAAAGTGTCACGTGCAAAATCCTTTCCCAAAAACAGATCAACAGAAAGTTCCTTTGCCTGTGTAGCATCTCGAGCCACCGCCTTATTTAGACTGTCTTTTAGTGGCACTTTTTCTGCCTTGACATGTTCACTGGGCTGAGCAGATATTCCTGAGCACACAGCAAACTCCTCCTGAGGCTCCTGTTCTGGTTCCTGTCCAAGAAGTGAAACCTCATTTTTATTAACTGGGATTAACTTGTTCTTCTCCCTTTCACTTCCTGTGTCTCCATCTGTCAGTTCAAATCCAATAAGGCTGCTCCTCTCAGAGTCCTCTGGTTGCACTGGTGAGAGGGAAGCAGGGAGCATAAGGGAAATAGTGACTACAGGAATCCGTAGACCAACACAGACTGCAGGAGGACAGAGCAGAGGCATTTCTATGGCAAAGTGTAATGATGAATTTGCTACATTTTGTAACCCTTCCAACAAGGCCTGAACCTGCTCCTGTAAACGTAGTAAAGTGAGGTAATGGTAGTGGTTCAGCTGCAATCGTACCATTTGATCCACATTGAACATAACCTGTAGTTGTTGTTCAGATATTAAAAGGCAGGCCAGGGCAGTAAATGGTATGGGGTGGAGAAGCACCTGCTGTTTGGGAACACCTCCCTCAAATCGCAATGACAAACCAGGACTATATAAACTCCATAAAGATGTTGAGGGGGGCTCAGAAGAAGGATACACATGAGACAGAAATGCAGGGTGCAAAGGTCCTGGAGGACAATGAAAAGATTTGTGGGCAGCAAAGGACCGGAAGGTATTCTGAAGGTGGTCAATGGTTGACCCAGGAGCTTGCCGTGTGTTTGTTAGAGTAACTGAGGTAAGATGGGCACATATTGAAGAAGGGCGTTCAGGCGGGCTGTAAGAAGGAGGTGGCACGGGGAAACTTAGCTGTAAGGCAAGAAAACGAAGTCAAATGAGAGAAAAAAAAAAAAAAAAGTGCAAAAACAACAACTGACAGAAAAGTAATAGGAAGACAAACCTTAAGGTTAAATCCATCGAGACGCACATCTCTGTGCTCTCCGGCTTCATCATTCACAATAGAAGTCACAGCAGCAAACTGCTGAAGGTGATGCGATAGGTCTAACATAAAATGATTCAGCCACAGGACAGACTGGGCAGCCATGTATAACAGCAGACCATGTAGCTGTATGTACAGAGCAGGAGGAGGCACTGCAGAAAAAGAAAAAAAATTAACAACAAGAACAGAGGGCATCCTCTATGCTAAACAAATAAAAAAGCACAAAGTAAAGTCATGAATAATTACTAAAGCACCTGAAAGGCTGTCTCCTGGAAAATGATAATACTCGGTATATTGAAGGTGTACAGCAGAGCAAGCACCAGGAATATGACCACATGAAATAAGTGGCGGTTTTTGTGGGGTCTGTCCCGTGGAAGATAACTTTAAAGAGGATGAACAAAGCAGTTATAAACCAGTACAGAATGACAAACTAGTTCTTGTGGTTTTACAATTCCAACTTCCTACCTGATGAATGTCCATATCATCTACTCTGATCAGTACAGATCGGAAGTAAAGGGAGGAGGATGATCCTGTACTGCCTAGATAAAAATACCACAGTTAATTATAGTGCAAAGGAAGACACAATGAATAGAAAAAGAAGACGATGCAGGGAAATTAAAACAGATGTAGCTTGCTCATATGTTGAGGATCTAATTTCCTTGACCATACATAGGGATGGATATCTAAGATAATTTAGGCAGACACAAATGGAAATAGTTAGTGGCCATGCAAACAGGAATCCAGTAATGTGCAGAGATCTAGAATCATTAATCAATATTTGGTAATCCACTGGTTCTAAATAAATTACTATATGAAAGTGTAAATAGACAAATACTGTATATACTCAAGTATAAAAGTCGACCCGAATATAAGCCGAGGCACCTAATTTTACCACAAAAAAATGGTAAAAACGTATTGACTCAAGTATAAGCCTAGGGTGAGAAATGCGCAGCTACTGTAAGTGGAAAAGAGGGTCAACTGTGCCCATTTGCAGCCTCAATGTGCCCATTTGCAGCCATAGGTCCCCCGAACTTCAAACTTGGTAGTTAAGGGTTCCTAGATGCCCCCTAGCTGCAGCCAACATTTGGGGTCTCTGGACTCAAAGGGTCCCAAAATGACATTGCTGCAGATGGACACAGTTGACCGATTTTGGGGCCCTGTATCTCTGGGCCACTTGGTGCTAGGAACCCCAAATATGTTGTAATGTTGGTTCCACTGGGTTTGAACACCAAATTTGGGGTTCCTAGCACCAAGTGGCCCCGAGATACGAGGCCCCAAATTCGGGTCGGAAAATGTCAAGCACTTTTCTGCAGCAAAAAAATGACATTTTCCAATCCGACTTTGCGGCCCCGTATCTCGGGGCCACTTGGTGCTAGGAACCCCAAATTTGGATATGTTGTAATGTTGGTTCCATTTGGGGTTCCTATCACCAAGTGGCCCCGAGATACAGGGCCACAAAGTCGGGTCGGAAAATTTCATTTTTTGCTGCAGAAAAGTGCTTGACTCGAGTATAAGCCGAGGGGGGCACTTTCAGCACAAAAAAATGTGCTGAAAAACTCGGCTTATACTCGAGTATATATGGTAAGCTGGCCTTGTGCACAGTTAATTAGTGAAAGATTGAAGTGGTAAAATTAGTAAACTACAGCAAGGTTTGCAGAGGCAATTTTCAAACTTTAATGGTCTTTCAACCCAAACGATGAACCTCTTTTTTGGTCTGCTATACAATCAAAAGCATTTTATTGTATTTGGATGACAAGTGCAAAAAAAAAAAAATATATTGTTAGCCGATATCTTTCTTTGCTCTCCGTTTGTGATGCTGACAGGATCGGTAAAAATTAGGAAAAAAAAAATGCCTAAAAAAATTAACTAAATGCAGACACCACATCTAAGGACTGGTAAGCTCCAATGTATTATATTTTTGTCCTTTGAATTTGGATAAACTTTAAAATTACCATGTTTTGGAGATGACATTTTTCCTAGCACACCGTCATTACAGTCCTCTTTTGCTTGCCTCTCTTGGGCAAGTTCCTGTCTCCACTGCTCACAGGCACCCATTGCAGTGGAACACCGATTCCAATGTGCACAGCTCTGATCTGCAAAAAAATAAATAAAAAATTGGCAACTTTAATCTTATATATGAAAGAAAAAAAGGTTTGGTACTCGCGCTTAAAACTCAAACTTAAAACATCAAATCCAGTGTAAGACCACACTTCCACATATAACATGTAAAAAATATATAGCATGTAGAAAAACTCCCACACCAGTGTGAGCGAGGCTTGGCTTGTGTGAAGGAAGAGGCAGCGAAGTATATCCAGCATGATATTAAAATAGGTGATGGTCCTGTGTACTGTCCTATTACTTCAGGAACAAACCGATCAGCAAGAGAACAGGACAGGCAGATTTAACAAGATCAGTTGGAAAGCATAACACGTGGACTTTTGGAGATCCTGTGCTGTATTAACTTCCTCTCTTTCACTGACTGCTACATTTTAAGGTGCTGATTAAATATTATCTTGGAGAGAATTGAGGAAAATCTACAGGAGGGAAAAAACAGTTACTTATTGTACAAGATCAGATGAAGGCTCACCCCAGGTCTACATTAACCACTGTGATACCCAATATGTTACGCTTCAAAATTGTGCCCGCTAGTGGAATGGCAACAAACTTTTACTCTTAAAAATCTCCATAGGCAACGTTTAAAAAAATTCTACAGGTTGCATTTTGAGTTACAGAGGAGGTCTAGGCCTAGAATTATTGCTCTCACTCTGCCGATCGTGGCGATACCTCACATGTGTGGTTTGAACACCGTTTTCATATGCAGGCGCTACTCACGTAAAAATGTATTTGATTATCTCTGCGGTTTTTATTTTTTGCGCTATAAACAAAAAAAGAGCGACAATTACAAAAAGAAAAAAAAAAAAAACAAAACACTATATTTTGTACTTTTTGCTATAAAAAATATCCCCATTTTATTTTTTAAAAAAGCAATTTTTTTCTCAGTTTAGGCCTATATGTATTCTTCTACATATTTTTGGTAATACAAATTGCAATAAGCATATGATTGGTTTGTGCAAAAGTTATAGCGTCTACAAAATAGGGGATAGATTTATAGCATTTTTATTATAATTTTTTTACTAGGAATGGCAGCCATCGGCATCATTGGCATTTATACAGCGATCAGTACTATAAGGCCCCTTTCACACGGATGGACCGTCTATCCGTTTTTCTTCCATCCGTCGACAGACGACAATGCATTCCTATGGGCAGACGGATGAACATCCGTCACCATCAGTTAACCTCCGCTTCCGTTTTTATCCGTTTTTTTAAACGTACAAGGCTACGTCCAGATCCATCAAAACGGATATTAACTGACGTTGACGGACATTGTCTGTCAACGTCCGATCCGTTAACATCCGTTTTGTGTTTATCTGTGAACTCAACCTCTTAAAGGCACAGGCACACATATAAACGGAACAAAACGTATACAAAAACGGATGAAAAAAACGGACGTAAACGTGTGCATTTACGGATGTTAATGGAACATAAGACGGATGAAAACGGACATTAACGGAACGGATGACGGATGAAAACGGATGAGACAACGGATAAGAACTGATAAGTTTTTGACGTGCCTAAACTGACTGCGTCCGTGTGAAAGGGGCCTAAGAATGCATTGATTACTGTAAAAATTTCACTGGCAGTGAAGGGGTTAACACTAGGGGGCGATCAAGGGGTTAACTAAGTGTTATAACTGAAGGGGGAATGGGACTTGCTAGAGGAAGAGATAGATCGGTGTTGATACTTTGTATGAACACATGATCTGTCTCTTCTCCCCTCAGAGAACTGGAATCTCTGTGTTTACACACAGAGATCCTGGTTCTCGCCGTGTCACAAGCGATCGCGGGAGCTCGGCGGTCATCAAAAGTTGGGTAACTTTTTTTTATACCTCACAATATAGGATGCTAGCATTGCACCCCTTGGTAGGTGCCATTATGTCCAAGTATTAACGATCTCTGAACATTTAATAAAATCATGTGACCACATATTTTAAGAAATTAAACATATTTTATGTATACCTACCATAACTGTAAGTTATTGTAGGTTTATATGAATTAGTAGAAACCCCCAACTATGTCATAATTCTCCTGAGGGGTGCAAGCAACACTGGCTGAGATACTTTACTGATCTAATCTATACTGAGATTGTACATATAAATAAGCAATGGTTAGACAGAACACCCCCCCCCCCCTTCCCAAAGATACATAATAAGCTTTTTTTTTTTTTTTTTAGGGAACAGCCACTCGTGCTGGTCAGGTTATACTTGTATAGAACTGACTCTGAAAACTAAAGATTTTTTATAAGCTGGTTAACGTATATACTCGAGTATAAGCCGACCCGAATATAAGACGAGGCACCTAATTTTACCACAAAAAACTGGGAAAACGTATTGACTCGAGTATAAGCCTAGGGTGAGAAATGCGCAGCTACTGTAAGTGGAAAAATATTCCAAGCTTTAAACATCAAGGGGCACCGTTCAAACCATCACCCGAAAATGGAAAGAGTATGGCACAACTACAAACCTATCAAGACATGGACATCCACCTAAACGAACAGGCCGGGCAAGGAGATCATTAACCACAGAAGATTTGTCTGCTCAATGACCAGGCCATTTTTTGTTATACGGCACTGCGTCATATCAGAGGTGATCAAATACCACCAAAAGAAAGCTCTATTTGTGGGGAAAAAAAGGATGTCAGTTTGTTTGGGTGCAGCGTTGCACGACCGCACAATTGTCAGTTAAAGCGACGCAGTGCCGAATCGCAAAAAATGGGGCTGAAGTGGTTAAGAGAGGGGATTGCTGTAAGTTCTGTATACTTACTTTAAATATCTGTGGATAATCCTAAAATATCCACATTCATTATACTAAACTATGCAAGAGTAATTCTATAAAAATGTGAAAGTACATAGTAAAACTCAAGCTCAGCATGAAATGGAAAAAAAAAGGATCAAAACGGTAAATCAGATGTTGCCATCTGTGATAACCCCATATGTCAAAATACTAAGCTTGATCACACACCTTCCATGTCACAAGCCGCCCTCTTGAACTTTTAATGTGATTGGTATCTTACTGGCAAATAGGGAGGTTCAAGGTGTAGAAGGTGCAGGGTCAAGCTAAGGTTTTAATACAACAACCTGTATATCTGGCTCTACCTATTGTTTTAATATGAAGTATCACTTAAAACTGCAGTCAGCAGACTCTAGCGCTCCACCTACTGGCTGAATATGGTAAACATGAAATATCCTTAAAGAGGTTTTTCAGTCTGCATTAAGAAAAATTAAAAGTCAATGATCGCCTAGGCAATCCAAGTGTAAGTAGGAGCAGATACCTGACAAAACAACGTACCTGCACCTCAAAAAAAAGGAAAAAAAAAGGGTAGAGGAGGGGGAGGAGGACATAAAGCAGAACTTCCCTTTTAGAGTGAAGATCCACTTTAAAGTGGTTTTAAACCTCAGTCATGAAATCTGAACAAAGCATATACAGTACATCTATAGTGTTTACTTGTCCATCTCCAAAGCTCTAAGTGTCGTTTCTCTCTGGTGCTTCATTCCCGTTATCAGCATGAGTCACTTCTGACAAGTTTTCCCAAAACTTGAGATAAATTTGTGATGGGGGAGGGAGCTCAGCATGCAGCTTGTCTATTGAGAACACAGCTCTGTAACCTTCCTTAGTTCCTGTGCCATGTGTGAAGAAGGGTGTGTCCCTTTCCTCCAATCAGCTCTCACTCAGTGTACAAGAGCTCTAACTGCAGCTCTCCACCCCTCCTCTCTGCTCCTGACAAATGAGGAAAGATGTTATCCAAATTATACACTTTTGAATAGATGTGGAGAAGAGAAGACTGCAGATAAACAAGTAAAACTTGTGTTGGAGGATTTGTTTCATCTGTGTATTATCTGAGGCTATTCACATCACTGGGTATATGTGAGAGTTTACAACCACTTCAAAACAAGAAGAAAAATGTTCACATTTGAAATCCATTGTTTTAAACATACTAAAGAAAATGCATACACTGAGTTTTCATGTTCTCCCTTTGTCTGTGTGGGTTTCCTCCCACACGCCAAAGACATGCTGGTAGCTTAATTGGCTCCTGTATGTGTATTAATGAATGCAAGTTAGGGACCTTAGGTTGTAAGCTCCTTAAGGGAAGGGACTGTAAATAAATATATAACACACACACACACACACTGTAGCTCACAAAAGTGAGTACACCCCTCACATTTTTGTAACTATCTTAATATATCTTTTCATGTGACAACACTGAAGAAATGACACTTTGCTGCAATGTAAAGTAGTGAGTGTACAGCTTGTATAACAGTGTAAGCTTGCTATCCCCTCAAAATAAATCAACACACAGCCATTAATGTCTAAACCGCTGGCAACAAGAGTGAGTACACCCCTGTGCTAATTGTCCAAATTGGGCACATCTAGCCATTTTCCCTCCCTGGTGTCATGTGACTTAGTGTTACAAGGTTTCAGGTGTGAATGGGGAGCAGGTGTATTAAATTTGGTGTTAGCGCTCTCACTCGCTCATACTGGTCACTGGAAGTTCAACATGGCCCCTCATGGCAAAGCACTCTCTGAGGATCTGAAAAAAAGAATTATTAGTCTACATAAAGATGGCCTAGGCTATAAGAAGATTGCCAAGACCCTGAAACTGAGCTGCAGCACGGTGGTCAATACCATACAGCGGTTTAACAGGACAGGTTACACTCAGAACAGGCCTCGCCATGGTCAACCAAAGAGGTTAAGTGCACATGCTCAGCGTCATATCCAGAGGTTGTCTTTGGGAAATAGACGTATGAGCGCTGCCAACATTGCTGCAGAGGTTGAAGGGGTGGGGGGTTCAGCCTGTCAGTGCTCAGACCATACGCCGCACACTGCATCAAGTTGGTCTGCATGGCTGTCATCCCAGAAGGAAGCTTCTTATTTTTTTTTTTTTTATTCTTTATTTATTCAAAATTTTTCACATACACCAAAATAAAAATAAAAAGAATCAACAGATCGTTCTTTACAGAGTCATCAAGTTATTACTCGCATATTTTACTGTTGAAACTTCTATCCCTATTTCTCCCACCCCTCCCCCCCCCCCCTCCCTCCCCAGGGGCATGGTTCCAATCCTTATTCTCTTACGTTTCTCCGCTTCTATCCTTTACCTCTTCTTTTATTGAGTCATTATTTCTACATATTTCCACGTTTTTTTAAACGCTATCCAACTATCCCACTTATCTTTGTAAACTCTCCCTTCCTCTTCTTTCCCCCCTAGATCTAATCCCTCCATTTTGAAACTATTGTTTACTCCTATTATCCAATCCTGTATTTTAGGGCTTTCCGTTTCCCGCCAATTTCTGGGTATGAGACTTTTTGCTACGTTTATCATGATGGAGACAACCGATTCTCTATATTTCTTACTTGAACTCTCGACTCCGTGGAACAGGCATACCCAAGGGTCGTCCGGTATTGCTTTGTTTGTAATGATTTTTATTAAATCTAGAATTTTTTTCCAAAATTGCTTAATCACCGGGCAGTCCCACCAAATGTGGGTCATTGTACCGAGTTCTTTACATCCCCTCCAACACTTTGGGGATTCCCCTACTTGGAATTTACTCAACTTTTCTGGGGTGGCATACCACCTTGCTAAGCACTTAAAATTCATCTCGGCCGTCTTCGAATCTTTAGCTGAGTTATGTGTTAATTGATAAATTTTTTCTAAAATGTGTTTGTTTCTTTGTGTCCCTAATTCTAATTCCCATTTCTTAATGTATGGAGGGGGCCCCTCCTCAACATTTTTTAATACTTTATATATTCGGGCTATATTGTTACGTGACTTCCCCTTCTCGCAAAGTAACTCGAGAGGTCTCAGCACATTCATCTCCCTTACCGGGGAGGGAAGTCTCTCTATGAAATGCTTTAGTTGAAGATACCTCCATTCATTAAGTTCCATTAGTTCAGTGTTCTTTTTTAAATCCGTGTAAGTGCTTAATTTACCTCTTGTCATAATGTCTTTTATCTGTGCAGTGTCTTTCTTAATCCAATTCCCTGCAATTATATTTTTCCCCGGCGGGAAATAATCATTGTTTTTTAAAAATATCAAAGGTGAGTTATATGTCCAATTTTGCTGTCGGTGTACTTTATCCCATACTCTAAACACATTGTGCGTCAAGATGTGTGTGTTTACTCCCATCTTCCTATAACGTGGGGGGTTCCAAATTTCCTTATTTAACTGTGTACTACTCATAGTGATTTCTAGGTTGACCCATCTTTTTTCGTTTCCTATTATTACCCATTCCACCACTCGTGATAGTATAACTGCATTATAGTATTTTATTATGTTTGGGGCAGCCAGTCCCCCCTGTTTTTTCTCTCTTTCTAAGACTGCGGATGCTATTCTTGGTTTTTTATTTTGCCATATGCATTTCCCCAGAATAGATTTTATGGTTTTAAAAAATACTTGTGGGAGTGGGATTGGTACCATCTGAAATTTAAATAATATTTTTGGGACTATAGTCATCTTTATAGCATTTATACGTCCAATCCAAGACAGAGGTCGGGTTGTGATTTTTTTTGTCTCCATCCTGATTTCGTCTAGCAAAGAAATATAGTTCATTTGATAGGTTTTCTTCATAGAACTTGTTAGTCTCACACCCAAATATTGTAAACTATTTTTCCAAGGGAAAGGAAAAGCCCTTTTTAGGTCTTCTTCTTCCTGATATTTTATATTAATCTTCATAATTTCCGACTTCGTCATGTTAATTTTAAGGTTTGATATGTTCCCATAAGTTTTTAAAATTTTCAGGAGATTCGGTAATGTAGTTCTTGGTTCCGAGATGAAGAACAGAACATCGTCAGCGAATGCTGCCAACTTATGTTCCTCGCCACACGTTCTAATCCCCTTCACGTCTGGGTTGTTGCGAATTGTCGAGAGTAAGGACTCGAGCGTCAAGACGAAGAGGAGCGGCGACAATGGGCAACCCTGCCTAGTTCCATTCCTCATCTCGAAGGGCAAGGACATTGTACCGTTGACTTTTACCCGAGCCGAGGGATTTTTATACAACACTTGTATCCAATTTATCATTTTGGGTCCCAGGCCCATTGTTTCCAGCGTTTTTATCATGAGACCCCAGTCTACCCTGTCGAACGCTTTTTCAGCGTCAATCGACAGGAGTAGCCCTGGGGTCTCACAACTTTTCATAGCATGAATAAGGAACATTGCTCTCACCCCATTGTCCCTCCCTTCCCGCCCTGGAATAAATCCCACCTGGTCCGGATGCATTAGGTCCGTCATCCACTCCTTCAACCTTAATGCCAACACCTTGGCATAAAGCTTTACATCTGCATTTAGGAGGGCTATTGGCCTATAGTTTGAACACAATGACTTATCTTTTCCCTCTTTCAGGATGACCGTAATGGATGCTGCTAGTGCTTCCTTCCCCATATCATAGTTGACTCCAAGCCCATTCATGTACTGGCATAATCTAGGAATTAATATTGTTCTAAATTTTTTAAAATATGAGATCATGAACCCATCCGGGCCGGGGCTTTTTCCTGGGGCGGAATCGTTTAACGCTTGGGCGACTTCTTCTTCTGTTATTGGTCTAAGAGAGCCCTATCACTTAATGAAATCTGAGGTAGTTTAGCATTACTCAGACATTCCAAAATCTCTCCTTTTTTATCTTTACATTCCTTTTGATTTATCGAATATAGGGCTCTATAATAGTTTCTAAACTCTTCTGCGATTTCTTTGGTTTTATAGAACATTTCCCCATTTTTATTTTGAATTTTTTCAATAAAGTTGGTTACTTTTTTTTTCCTCAGCATATTTGCCAGATGCTT
>CM053027.1:193121282-193138873 GCA_028564925.1 Lithobates sylvaticus | reverse complement strand
GGAGGAAAAGGCGTAACATGTCCTGAACTGCCAGCTTTGGGTCAGGGCGTCCACTCCCAGAGCTCCCTCTCCCCTTTTTAGGGAGAAAAAAAAAAAAAAAAAAAAAAACAAGGAACTTTCGCGTTCTCTTGACGCGAAGAGATCCACATCTGGGGGACCCCATTTCTCGGAAAAGAGATTGAAGACCTCCTGGTTGAGGACCCAATCTCCTTCGAGAAAGAAAGAAAGAAAGAAAGAAAGAAAGAAAGAAAAGAAAGAAAAGAAAAAGAAAGAAAGAAAGAAAGAAAGAAAGAAAGAAAGAAAGAAAGAAAGAAAAAGAATGAAAGAAAGAAAGAAAGAAAGAAAGAAAGAAAGAAGAAAGAAAAGAAAGAAAGAAAAAGAAAGAAAGAAAGAAAGAAAGAAAGAAAGAAAGAAAGAAAGAAAGAAAGAAAGAAAGAAAGAAAGATGGACTCGGCCCAGCTTAAGATGTCTATCGCTAGGACCAGCAGGACCCCACTTCTTGTGCCGCCCTGCTTGTTTATATAGGCTACGGTTGAAGAGTTGTCCGATCGTACCTGTATATGATGTCCCTGAAGAACCTTCCCGAAAAATCTGAGGGCAAGTCCTACTGCCTTCAGTTCTTTCCAGATGGAAGATCTTTTCAGGTCGTCGCCCTTCCAAGTACCCTGGATGACCAAGAAACCCAAATGTGCCCCCCAGCCCTTGCGTCTGTCGTTATTACCTGAGAGACGGGAATAAGCCATAGACGTCCCTGCGACAGGTTCACCTCTTTCCTCCACCACCAACGGGATCTTTTTATGTGGTGAGGGACGTGTACTAGGGCGTCTAGATCCCCCTGACTGTTTTCCCATATCCTTAGCACAAAAAAGTCCGCAGGGGCCGAAAGTGCAGTCCTGCCCACTGTACTGCTGGGAGGGCTGAGGTTAGAAGTTGACAGAGACCTCTTGGAGACCTGCTGGCTGCACTGAAGAGCGGCCACCGCTCTGTCCAGCTTTGCGATCTTTTCTAAAGGAAGAAAGACCCTCAACAGCGTTGAGTCCAGCAGGTATCCCAGGTACACAATACGCTGTGTAGGAATGAGGTTGGACTTGTCGAAGTTCAACAACCCCAGACCTGTTAGGACCCTCTTTACTAGATCTAGGTCCCCAAGTAGCTGATCTGGGGATCCGGCAAACAGGAGTAGGTCGTCCAGATATGCTATGACTGACACTCCCTGTAGCCGCAGGAAAGCCATCGCCTCCGCTAGGATTTTGGTAAAAATGCGGGGCAACGAGGATAGCCCGAAGGGCAGCACTTGAAACTGAAGGTGCACTATTGTACCGTCTAGATCTATTGCCAATCGGAGAAACCTCTGAGAGGCTTCTGCGATGGGGACGTGCAAGTACGCGTCCCTCAGGTCCAAAGAGACCATAAAGCAATCCTGCGGAAGCAGGGCCCTTACCGTGAAGATAGACTCCATGCGGAACCTCTTGTAGGTAATTGACTTGTTTAGGGGCTTTAAATTCAGGATCAACCTGAATTTTCCTGAAGGTTTCATTACCACGAATATGTGGGAATGGAATCCCTTCCCCTCTTCGTACTCTGCACACTACTTCCTGTTCTAGCTCCCTTAGAGCTTCCAACAACGCTTTGGCCTTTGTCCTGCAATTGGAAAGGTGCGTGACAAGAAACCTTAGCGGAGGGGGACTTGTGAACTCCAGGTGGTACCCCCTCCTTATGACCCCGAGGATGAACCGGTTGGGGGAGATCATCTCCCACTGCGGAAGGAAGGCCCCCAGTCTTCCTCCCACCGGACTTAAAGAGTCATTGATCTTTGCAGGCCTTTTCAGGAGGGCGAAAAATCGCCCCTCCTCGGCCCCTGCCTCTTTGGCCCCAAGCCTTCTTTTGCCCCTCTGGCTTAGGAGTTTTTCGTTTTTGCGGACGAAACCCCCTTCTTCGTCTGCACTGGGGCCTTCCGTTTGAGAGGGAATGACTTCTTCCTGTCCGCCGTTCTATCCAAGACCGTATCCAACCCGGGACCGAAGAGGAGGTCACCTGTCAGGGGTACCCCGCACAATTTAACCTTAGAGGCGCTATCCCCAGGCCAGGTTTTAAGCCAGAGAGCCCTTCTGGCTGAGTTTGCCAGAGCCGCTGATCTGGCCGACATGCGGACTGATTCCGCCGAGGCGTCTGCTATATATGCGACACCTCTTAGGATCGTGGGGAAAGATGACAGTATAGTCTCCTTGGCTGCATCAGCTTCAATGTGCTCCTGAATCTGGGACAGCCAATGCTCCAGGTTGCGGGCTACAACCGTAACAGCCATTTCAGGCTTTAGGTTGCCTACAGTAGACTCCCATGTCTTTTTGAGTAAAGAGTCCATCCGCTTGTCCATGACATCGGACAAGGCACCCATATCCTCGAATGCCAGGTCCGTATGTCTTGACACCTGCGAGAAGGCGGCATCCAATTTGGGGTTCTTGTTCCAAATGGCCGTAGGATCCTCCGAGAAGGGGAACCTTCTCTTTAGAGAATCAGAGAAAAAAGGTCTTCTCTTGGGATCCTGCCACTCCTTAATGGTTTCTACCAGAACATCATGGACTGGGAAAACCTCTCTCTTCTGTTCCTTTAAGCCCTTGTACATTCTGTCATGGAGGGACAGGGGTTTCTTATCCTCCTGTATCCTGAGGGTTGTGTAAATGGCCCCTGGAAGGTCCTCTACTTCGTCTAGGTACAATTTATACCAAGAGGGCCTTCTGGATTCCCCATCCAGGCCCTCTCCCTCTGACTCCTCCTGAGAGTCAGAGGTGCCACTATCTGGCTGCCTAAGCTCCACCTCGGAAGGGCCTGAGATCTTCTCTGCCATAACTGTGACTGCAGGTCTGGCAGGTGCAGAGCCCTGAGCTTGTGGCGGGGTTGCTTCCTGTGAAACAGGATTGGTAGGGAGCTGAAATTTTTAAAAAAGGGTCTTAAAGGAAGAAAAAGTAGAAGGAATTCCTTAACCGAGGCTGCCAAACCAGACTCCTGCTCAGATTCCCTCTCTCTGACCAGGGAGTCTATACAGTCTTTGCAAATGACTAGTCCATGATTCCCCCAAAACCTCTCTGCAAGAGGCACACTTCCTCTTAGAGCTATGGGTAGACCTTGTCTTTTCCGTAGCTTTCTGAAATACTTGCAGGAAGATAGGCAGAAAACATGTTAAAAAAAAAGTTTATTTTATTTATTTATTTATTTTTTTAAACAGGAGGAAGTAGCAGGAAACAACCCTGGAAGTGCACTAGACCCGCTCTAGACAACAGGGATCAGAGCCTCCCCCCCCCCCTCCCGACCACCCAGGGGGTCTGCTCCCCCCCAAGATAGGAACCATACCATGGAGGGGCAATCCTAGATAGAGAGGACCCTTCCCCAGGGTGCTCTTACCTTAGGAAGGCTGCAGGTGGTGTCACTGTGTGCTGTAGCATCAGCCTCAGACATGACTGCAGGGAGTCTCACGCTGCCTGTGTGCGATCCGGACTCTCTCCAGCCTGAGCCCAGCCCCTTATCAGCTCCGTGACCAGGAAGTCACGGGTCAAAGGTAACAGGTCCTTTTTCCGCCGGAAATGACGTCACCCGGCGCGCTGGTTCCAAAAAAGAAAAAAAAAAAGTGCAGCCTATACCTTGCATAGGGAAAACAGACTGCTGCCTTGCTGCGCCCCTGTGGACGGGATAAGGGACCCCCACAACCTGATGCCGCGCTCGACAAGGAAGGGGTGGCTGCATTTAGGGTAAGCAATGTTAGTTTAACCCCCTGGCAACTTCTTGCTTTCCTAAGGGATTTGAAAATGGCCACAGTCTCCCTGACCGCTGCTAGCCTGGTCCCTTGCACAGTGTCTCCCCACCGGAGGAAACACTAATAACTGGAGGTCCGGCAGGGGAAGTGAAAATTTATGGGCTGGCGCAGTGTTTCCTAGGAGGAAGAGGAGGAGACTATCTCTCATGGTGGCTGTCCTAAATGACGACTAGGGAAAATAAGGTGATATACTCAAACTTAGCAGGGCATAGCATATGCATGCTAAAAAAAAGACACACAGCAAACAGAATCGGGCTTGAGACCATATATTATCTACTGGGAAGCACCCACTCGTGTCAGTGGGTACTATATAACCCAACCGATTTTATTGGAACAATTGTACATTAAAAGTTGATTCAGACAAAATGATTAACTACAATACAGAATCTTTTACGGGGTTGGGGGGTGTTAATCCCATCACCTGTAAATGCTCATCCCCCTTGAGGCTTGTAGAGATGGGCAAGTCTGGGCTTCACAGGAGCTTCCAACATGAATTTAACCGCCTCCTGAGCTGCATTAAACAGCTTTTGCATTCCCACTGAACACACAATCTACAAAAAGGTGAACAGTAGCCATATACACCAATACTTCAGAGTCATTTTGAATGACTTACCTGCACTTGTTACCATAGCTACAGAACCCATTTTGAAAATGCCGGCAGAGTGGAGTAGGCTTCCTTTCATGGGAAAAGTGGCAGTTCTCGCCCCAATGACAAACACCCCTGAGGAATGCTCTGTGGAGAGAGCAGAAGTAGTCAAGACAAAAAAAAAAAAAAAGTTTAAAGTTGTAGAGAACATACTTTAGCTGTGTATGCAGCTCTCCCAGTAGTCTACTAAATTATATAGTACACAAAAAACTAAACGCTTGTGAAAATGTAAATAGAGGGCTTTCAGACTAGACAGCTCATCTGGCAGCAGCAAAAATGTGCAAACTGGTACCTCCAAGGTTCCTTGACAAGCAACACTACAGCAGGAACGTTTACCCTGAACTGTAAAACAGACCCAGAAATGCTTTTGGGACAGCCCAACCATGTAGCTGAGGGAGAGAAGCAACCCCTGTAGCGGTTCTTGGGTTAAAATGGACTGGCTTTTCAAATGCAGGCTAGAACCAGGTACCACTGTATTAGCGGTTTATGATCAGCTTCCACTGCGGTCACTGTAAAACAGACCCAGAAATGCTTTTGGGACAGCCCAACCATGTAGCTGAGGGAGAGAAGCAACCCCTGTAGCGGTTCTTGGGTTAAAATGGACTGGCTTTTAAAATGCAGGCTAGAACCAGGTACCACTGTATTAGCGGTTTATGATCAGCTTCCACTGCGGTCACATTTGCACACATTTTGGCAGAGTGTACCCAAAAACGGGGAGGTCAAATCCTCTAGGTTCTGATGGTCTCCCAATTACTTGGGAAAGACCAGGGGTGTCGCAGCAGCATTACAAGTGACTTACAGGAGTGCTTCTCAGACAAACATTCAGATAAAGCCATGCATTTTAACCAATGAATGCAAGGCTCTGATTGGCCAAGGTGGGACCTCTCCACTGTGGCCATTCAAAGGAAGCCTAGTATTCATTAAAGTAGAACTTTACCCATAACAACTTGATTAAATAATGTTTTGCAAGGAACATATATTCCTTAATAATAATTGGGCTACCAAAATGAGTGCGCTGTAAACTGCCTCCAGCATAGCTCCCGTTTCTTCCTGCTGGAGTCTACCATTTTGCTGAAGCCCAGAGCCCCTGAACAGCAGTAAATCTTTAGGCTTTTAGCAGATTAGCCCCTACAAATTCAGCACAATGCCTAAAAATAGAGCAACTGGGCATGTGCAGAGCAAGGCTAGACAGTATTACTGGATTTTAAACATTATATGCATTACTTTTTAAGGTTTTACATAGCTATACCAGCTAAAAGGATTTAGCAGGACTTTTCCAAGTAGTGACGTGGTTGGGATTCGAACCAGTGACCCTTTTTACTGCTAGGCGAGATTGGTACCCACTACATCACTGTGCTCCGTTCCTTTAACCACTTCGCATCCAGGCCAATTCTGACATCTCTTTCCTACATGTAAAATTCATAATTTTTTTGCTCGAAAATTACATAGAACCCCCAAACATTATATATGTTTTTTTTAATCAAAGACCCTAGAGAATACAATGGCGGTCGTTGCAACTTTTTATCTCGCACGGTATTTGCGCAGCAATTTTTCGAACACGTTTTTTTTCAGAGAAAAAAAAAAAAAAAAGTAAGTTAGCCCAATTTTTTTACATAATGTGAAAGATGAAGATACGCCGAGTAAATAGATACCCAATATGTCACGCTTCAAAATTGCACGCGCTCGTGGAATGGCGCCAAACTTTGGTATTGAAAACTCCCCATAGGCGACGCTTTAATTTTTTTTACTGGTTACATGTTTTGAGTTACAGAGGAGGTCTAGGGCTAGAATTATTGCTCTCGCTCTAACGTTCGTGGCGATACCTCACATGTGTGGTTTGAACACGTTTTCATATGTGGGCGGGGCTTACGTATGCATTCACTTCTGCGTATGAGCTCACGGGGACAGGAGCGCTTTAAAAAATATTTTTTTATTTTTTATTATTGTTAACTTTACTTTTATTTTTTTAGTTTGACACTTTAAAAAAAAAAAAAATTGATTACTTTTAATTTCTATTACAAGGAATGTAAACATCCCTTGTAATAGGAATATTACATGATCGGACCCATTTACAGTGAGATATGGGGTCAATAAGACCCCACATCTCACCTCTAGGCTGGGAAGCCTAAAATAAAAAAACTACCACCACTTCCCAGCCGAGGCGGCGCCGTTATTTGAATGCAGAGGCCGGGCGTGACGCCATAACATCGCACCCGGCCTCCGAACGATCATAGAGACTCCGGCGACCATCTGGTCTGCCGGAAATCTCTATGGTCATCATCGTTCTTATGGTGCAGGGAATCGCCGGCAAACGGCAATATCTGAATGATGTCTGTAGCTACAGGCCTACGGATGCAAAGTGGTTAATGTCACTCCTGCAGCTTCAGAATCCTGAAGGCAATAGAACACATTGCTGAGCAAATCACCACAGCATGATCCCACCCTCCGACTGCCATGGTAGGCTTTAGGTGGATGGTCTAAAAACATGCATCCATCACCCATTTTTTTACCCCTTGCGAAAGTGTGCATCTCCCCCTCCGTATGCCAGTTACTTCCTCTAAGGCCCAAACTTGGAAGAGGCATGCAGAGTGGGGGTCAGCATGCTCTGTTACTGCAGCAAAACATTCAAATATTGTGCATTTCATGTTTAAGGCCCCACGCACACTGAAGGTTTTTAACACTGCTCCTAAGGGACGTCTGGCATTTAGTTTCCCTGCCTCTATATGCTCTGCCATGATAGCCTATGTGTCTATGCACACATAGGTAGAGCAGTGTTTATCAATTACAGTCCTCAAAGCACACCAACTATAGAGCGATTTCATTCTATAAAGCAACATACCTGAGCAGAGGGTGTCCAAAGAAATGACAAAGTATGGAAGATTTGGTTGGACAGCGATCTTTCAATAGCCTAATGAGTTTCTAGATTTCATTGATGGGGGGGTTTCTACATGGTGGTGGGATGTGGTTCTAGGAGGATCTCTCATACTTGCACTACCAGGGGGGATTGCCTGCTGCATTGATAAACGTATATGGAGATGATTGATGGCCTTACTATAAGAAATACAAATTTGTTAGAATTAGTGTCTGTGCTATGTTTGGATATTGACCCCCCTTTTGTTTGAGGGGGGGCGGGGGAGTATATTGCCATCATATGGTCTCAGAAGCCAGGAGGATCACCTGACAGTCCAAGTTTAAAATATACCAAACCCATCCTCCTACATCAAAAGTGACAGCCATATTCCTAATCCCCCCCCCCCATAGAGAGCCATTAGCGTCTCCCCATGTGAACTGATCACTCTCACTATATGGATTAACCAGCTGTCTGCACAGTTCAGCCCTTCAAGCTGTGATCACTTTGTGCCCAGATATGGACCAGAAAGTTTTCAGCAAAGAGCATTCATAAGAAAAGTAGCAACAGTCACATAGTGTGTACTTACCTGCAAGGGGCTCTATAACCCACTCCTCTGCCGCTCGCTGTAGCCATTGCTTTCAGACACAACACACACTATTAGCCCGTGCACCCGCAAAAGTATGCCCTACCCAATAAGCACTCTCTATCTGTCCCTCCCCCTGATAGGCTGCTTATGAGCCTCACCAGCAGGGGGCTCCCTTTACAACCACTAATTAGTTCCCTCCGCCCTCCTGACTAATCACAGTCATGTGTGTCCAATCTACATAGACTCTCACACTAAAACATTCTAAAGCCCCATACACACTATTAGATTTTCTGCAGATTTTTGTCTTCAGATTTACCAAAACCATATAATATGAGGTCAAACCATAAGAGTTTCAATTTGTATGCAACCAGGCAGGCCCTTTCACTACATGATTTTGGTAAATCTGAAGACAAAAATCTGCAGACAATCTAATAGTGTGTATGGGGCCTTATAGAATGTTTATTTAATAGTCACATGAATATACATTGTTAGCTTTAATAAGATGAAATATTATCTTAAATACAATAATATTGAAATCTATAGGTACAGGATATGACAAAGAAAAGTCATTGGGAAAATACAATTCATATTTGCTATACCTGTTGAGTATTCATTTACCAATAAAATCACTCGAGTCATTGTAAAGGTTTCAAATGTTTGGATTTTATTACTCTAGGGTGTATGAGGGCGTCTTTATCAAATGCAGGTGTTTACATTTTAACTTATTCAAATGCACGAGGGTGTGTCTGGCCTACGTTGCCTGCAAAATGCACTGCCCATAGGACAGAAAAATGCAACGCAAAAAGGTCAAACGTTGCCTCCGAACCATTCCAGAAAAATGCAAAGCAGGTCACACACTTCCTCTGAACCATTATCCACACCATGTGGAGAAAAACGAAACGCAAAGCTGGGTGCAATGGTTTCCTTCCACATTCAAAATACATGTCAGTAGGTTAATTGGCATGTGTCATGTGTCATGTGTATGGACGTGAGGCAGAGATAAGCTTGGGCGTCCTCTGAACTCATCTTTAGCCAAACTTCGAATTTGCGCTTCTGTCCCACAGCTCAGGTAAACAAAGAGGGGCGCTGCAAGGAACGACCCAGCCCACAGTTCATTGAAATAATGAAAAAAAGAGAGCGGAAAGCAGGCCATAGAAAATTTGTGGTCGTTTGTTTTTCAAATTGTTAGCGTGCAAGCTGCGACATGCGATTTTTGTGCTGCAATTGAAAGCGCCTGATCCAACATGCTGGATTTGGTTTAAAAAAATGAAAGAAATGATGGCACAGTCGTATGACCCTTTTTTGTTGTTCGATCATCAGAATGTTCGGCTTTCGACTCGTCTATGCCCTGCCTTAGGCCTCATGTACACTGCTGCTGGTAAACGGACGTTTAGGAGCAGTTGTTTTTTTTTTTTTTCAGCTGCCCCTGAACTCTCCTGTTATCTTATCAGTACATGTACACAGGGTTGTTTATAGTCGTTTCTAGGCAGTTGAGTTTAGAAGCATTTTTTGGAACGAAAAAAAAAATGCGTTCAGGACGGATGTTCAGATGCATTTGAAACGCCAAATGCCTGTAACAGCTTGTAAACGCGGCAACTTTTAAAAAAAAAAACGCAGCTAAATGGCATGTAAACGCGGCTAAACGTACATTTTTAAATGTCGGCTTTTAGCTGTCAAGGTAGAGATTAAACAATGTCCCGTGTACATGAAGCCTTAGTTTGGCTGGAGATGAGTTCTGAGGATGCCAAAACTCAACTCTAATGTGAGGTAGAGACCATAGATTGTATGCACTTTGAGGGCAAGGACTGATGTTCAGTATATACAGTGCTGCATAAATTCTCAGTGCTATATAAATACCTCTAAGGCCTCATTCACACCGGCATTGGTGTCCATACACTGCGAATGGGCCGTGTGGTTCAGCAGCCTGTTGTGTGAAGGCAGCATATGTAAGTGAATGGGGCAGCAGAAGCTGCTTGTCCCAATTTGACAGTTGTGCAGGTGAGCGGCCCCAAATGTACGTTCAGGCTGGGTTCACACTAATGCGATCAAAGACATTGCATGTGATTCGCACCGCATTGCTGTACAGATCACATGCGATGTCTGTGCAATGCAAATTCAGCCATACAAACTGTATGGCTGAAATCGCATCACATTCGCACCAAAATGGTGCAGGACCCTTTTTTTGGTCTGCACTGGAATCGGAACGCATGGACGTTCACACCTATGCGATCTGATTCCTGCACCATTTGACAGTTTGCACTGTGATCTCTGAACCAATCTGGGGGTATCATTAACCTTACATTGACACCAACAGCGGTTCGCAGATGTCAGTGCAAACCGCCGGCAAATGACATGCGATGCGGGATCCTGCACTGGAATGGCATAGCATATGTGTGAACTGGGACCCAAGGACGCTCACCTGCACCCACATGCTTGTCAAATTGGGACAAGCTTCTGTTTCCCCATACACTTACATGAGCTGCCTGCATGCAACATAAACACATGGCCCATTCATGAACTACAGGACTCAGCACCCATGTGAATGAGGCCTAATAAATCAATAAGCAGGTAAAATACTGCCTCAGAACTACATAGCTCCCAACTGTCCCTGATTTTGAGGGACTGTCCCTGATTTGGAGCAATGTCCCTCTGTCCCTCATTCCTCCTCGTTTTGGTCTGATCTATATAGATGTATATAAAATGCACTTTTTATCTATTAACCACTTCCCGACCGCCCCCTGTATATATACGTCGGCAGAATGGCACGTACAGGCAGAAGCACGTACCTGTACGTGCCATTCTTCAGGCGGTTGGGGGGTCCGATCGGACCCCCCTCCGCCGGCGGGGACGGTCGGGATCGCTTCAGAAGCGATGCGGGACGAGGTAACGGCCAGTCGTTTCTGGCCACCCCCTCCCGATCGCTCTGGCCAATGGGATTCGTCCGCTTCCTTCCCCTTCCTGTGTAATTGTAAACACAGGCAAGGGGAAGTGATGTCACGCTCCTCGTGTCGGTCTTTCTGACCGGGACGCGGAGCTGTGAAGACATCAGGTTAGTGCACCAACACTACACTGACACCAGGCACACATAGGCACATATTTCACCCCCCTGTCACCCCCTGATCACCCCCCCAGATCACCCCCTGCCCCCCCCTGTCACAGTGTCACTGATTGCAGTGATCATTTATTAACTGATCACTGCATTTAGTGTCAGTGTGACTGCAATAACGGTCAGGGCAGTTAGTTTTAGGCCCCTTTAGGTCCAAGGTAGCCCCCTACCCCCCCCCCCAATAAAGGTTTAACCCCTTGATTGCCCCCTAGGTAACCCTTTCACCCCCTTTTGCCAGTGTCACTAAGCGATCGTTTTTTTTTGATCGCTCTATTAGTGTCACTGGTGCCGCTAGGTAGCCAGTTTTTTTTTTAGGTAACCGCCAGGTTTATATAGGATTATAAATAGGTTTATAGGTCAGGTACCCCCATATTACAACCTAAATAAAGGTTTTAACCCCTTGATTGCCCCTAGAGTTAACTCTTTCACCAGTGATCACAGTATAAGTGTCACTGGTGACGCTGGTTAGCCAGTTAGTTATTTAGTTATTTAGGTTCCCCGTCAGGTTTTTATATAGTGTCAGGTACCCCCATATATTACCTAATAAAGGTTTTAACCCCCTGATTGCCCCTAGTTAACCCTTTCACCAGTGATCACCGTATAACTGTTACGGGTGACGCTGGTTAGTTAGCTTGTTTTTTATACTGTCAGGGCACCCGCCATTTATTACCCAACTATCGGTTTAACCCCCTGATCGCCCGGCGGGTGATATCAATTAGGTTTTAGGGTCAAATAAGGTCTGCGTCGCCCCAGGTTAGTGCCAGTACCGCAAACACCCACGCGCAAAGCATACACCTCCCTTAGTGGTATAGTATCTGAACAGATCAATATCTGATCTGATCAGATCTATACTAGCGTCCCAGCAGTTTAGGGTTCCAAAAAACGCATTGTTAGCGGGATCAGCCCAGATACCTGCTAGCACCTGCGTTTTTCCCCTCCGCCCAGCCCAGCCCAGCCCACCCAAGTGCAGTATCGATCGATCACTGTCACTTCCAAAACACTAAGCACACATAACTGCAGCGTTCGCAGAGTCAGGCCTGATCCCTGCGATCGCTAACAGTTTTTTTGGTAGCGTTTTGATTCATTCGCCAGCAGCCTAGGAGCTTTTTTTTCCTGTGAATCTCACTAGTGTACTACTAAATTTAGAGCCCAAAATGGCAAATCGCAAGTACACTAGTGAACAGGCCTACTTGTTTCTGAGTATGTCAGATAGTGAAGAGGAGGTCACTCATCTGTCAGAATCAGGCTCAGAATACGATCCAGTAGACGACAGCGGCTCCATGACAGATAGCTCTGACGACGAAGGTGTGGTCCCTGCTAAGGTCAGGCGTACCCGATCCCGATCTTCTGATGTTGTTGAGGTGCAGGAACCGCAGGTCTCTCGTATGGAGCAGAGAAGTACTAGCGCCGCTATTCCTTCTGGTGAACTGGCAAGCACCAGCGGCCTAGTACACCCTGGACGTAGTCAAACCAGCACTGCAGTAACACTTGGTGACGTGGCGAGTCCCATAAGTGCAGTTCAAGCTGGCGAGGTGGCAAGCACAAGTAGTGTCCCGCTGCCACCAAGAAGAAGACAAAGGCAGGTCCGTCGATCACATAGTGTCCTTCCTGCAGAATTCGCCAATCCTGATTGGGTGCCCACCACTTCTGCAGAACCCGTACTTCCCCCATTCACTGGCCAACCCGGTATTCAGGTGGAAACAGCTGATTTTAAGCCATCCGATTTTTATTCGCTGTTTTTCACGGAAGATCTCTATAGATCTATTGTGGACCAAAGTAATATATACGCTGGTCAACACATCGCCGCTAATCCCCAAGTGCCTTCCCTTGCCAGAGATTGGAAACCAATTACGGTTTCCGAATTTAAGACCTTTCTGGGCCTTTCCCTCAACATGGGCATACACAAATTCCCGACGCTGAGGTCTTATTGGTCCACCTCACCGCACCACCATATGCCCGTGTTCTCTGCCTCCATGTCCAGGGCACGATACGAGATGATTTTGCGCTTCATGCACTTCAGTGACAATGAACTTTGTCGTCCTCGTGGAGACCCTGAATTTGATCGGCTCTACAAAATTCGGCCCCTCATAAACCACTTCAACCAATGTTTTGCAGCCTTGTTTACGCCCAATCAAGTTGTCTGCGTTGACGAGTCCCTGATTAAGTTTTCTGGCCGCTTGTCTTTCAAACAGTTCCTTCCCAGCAAGCGTGCCAGATACGGGGTCAAGCTCTACAAGCTCTGTGACAGGGCAACAGGCTATACGTGGAGCTTTTCGGTTTATGAGGGAAAAGATAGTCACGTAGAGCCGGAGAACTGTCCAGATTACATAGGGAGCGCTGGCAAGATAGTGTGGAACTTGGTGTCACCCTTATTCGGAAAGGGGTACCACTTGTACGTGGACAATTATTACACGAGCGTGCCACTGTTTAGTCACTTGTTTGATCATCAGATTGGAGCATGTGGCACCGTGCGACCTAATCGCCGGGGCTTTCCCCAGCGGCTTGTAGATTCCCGTCTTAGGCTGGGGGAGAGAGCCTGCTTGAAGTGTAATAACTTGCTCGCTGTGAAGTGGAGGGATAATAGGAATGTTTTCGTTCTTACCTCCCTTCATGCAGACACGACAGTCCAAATTCGTACGGCGGCTGGTGTTGTGACGAAACCCCTCTGTATCCACGAATACAACCTTAATATGGGGGGGGTGGACCTCAACGACCAGTTGTTGGCGCCGTACCTAGTTGTCCGTAAGGCTAGACGCTGGTACAAAAAAGTGTCTATTTATTTATTCCAATTGGCTTTGCTGAATGCTCATGTGCTATACGGAGCTTCAGGCGGGACGTTACCCTTCCTTGAATTCCAGGGAGCGGTTGTCATGGAACTCCTGTATCCAGGCGATTCCACACCTCACCATCCCCTACCAAATGCAGTTAGCCGGCTGCATGAGAGGCATTATCCTCATGTCCTCCAGAGTACCCCTACCCAACGAGCCCCCCAAAGAAGATGTCGTGTCTGTACCAAGCGCGGATTTAGGCGTGACACCCGTTATTATTGTCCACGCTGTCCTGACAATCCTGGTCTCTGCGTTGGTGACTGCTTTGAACGCTACCACGAACTAGTGAGGTTTTAGCGTAGGGTACAGCATTTCACAGGCTAGGATACACTTTCACAGGGTCTCAAGAATGCCATCGCATTTTGAGACCCGACCGTTGCAGTTAAAATTATAGTTACAGGGTCTCAAGAATGCCATCGCATTTTGAGACCCGACCGTTACAGTTAAAATTATAGTTATAGTTTAAAAAAAAAAGTGTAAAAAATAAAAAAAAAAAAAAAGTACAAAAAAAAAAAACCCCAAAAAAAATATAAAATAAAAAACCAAAAATAGTTGTCGTTTTATTGTTCTCTCTCTATTGTTGCTCTTTTTTACTCTATTCTATTCTGCAATGTTTTATTATGTTTTATCATGCTTGCTTTTCAGGTATGTTTTATTGTTAACCATTTTTTTGTTTTCAGGTGCGCCATTCAGTTGCAGCGCGGATTTATTTATCTTGACAGCAACAGCGTTTGCTCCCACGATACATAAAGCCGCGACTCCAACACTGTAGGAGGTGATTTCACCACCACAGTTAAAAAAAAGAGCATATATGCCGAAGCATGGGGGCAGCAGAGGGCGGAGGAGCGATTTTGCTCCTAATGCCACGTACATACGGTCGAAAAAAGTCCGACCATGTGTACGTGGCATAACTTTTTTGCGGGAGGATGCCCCCATGCTTCGGCATATATATATTTTAGGCACCGGTTGCGTTAACAAAATGTTTTATTTTTTACTATGTTTTTTTTTTGGTATTTGCTTTGCAGGTATGGTATGGTAAGGTCTTACTGTTATACTCTAATGTTACTTTGTTTTAATGTTAACCATTATTTGCTTAGCAGGTACGCCATTCAGTTGCAGCGTGGATTTATTTATCTTGACAGCAACAGCGTTTGCTCCCACGATACATAAAGCCGCGACTCCAACGCTGTAGGAGGTGATTTCACCACCACAGTTAAAAAAAAGAGCATATATGCCGAAGCATGGGGGCAGCAGAGGGCGGAGGAGCGATTTTGCTCCTAATGCCACGTACATACGGTCGAAAAAAGTCCGACCATGTGTACGTGGCATAACTTTTTTTGCGGGAGGATGCCCCCATGCTTCGGCATATATATATTTTAGGCACCGGTTGCGTTAACAAAATGTTTTATTTTTTACTATGTTTTTTTTTTGGTATTTGCTTTGCAGGTATGGTATGGTAAGGTCTTACTGTTATACTCTAATGTTACTTTGTTTTAATGTTAACCATTATTTGCTTAGCAGGTACGCCATTCAGTTGCAGCGTGGATTTATTTATCTTGACAGCAACAGCGTTTGCTCCCACGATACATAAAGCCGCGACTCCAACGCTGTAGGAGGTGATTTCACCACCACAGTTAAAAAAAAGAGCATATATGCCGAAGCATGGGGGCAGCAGAGGGCGGAGGAGCGATTTTGCTCCTAATGCCACGTACATACGGTCGAAAAAAGTCCGACCATGTGTACGTGGCATAACTTTTTTTGCGGGAGGATGCCCCCATGCTTCGGCATATATAAATGGTGCATGTATGCCCATCATTAGAAGTGGGTGGATGAAGGGAGGTATTCTAATGGTGGGCATACCCACCGCGCCATTGGGAAATTGGGAAAGCATTTTATCACACCGATCTTGGTGTGGTCAGATGCTTTGAGGGCAGAGGAAAGATCTAGGGTCTAATAGACCCCAATTTTTTCTAAAAAAGAGTACCTGTCACTGCCTATTGCTATCATAGGGGATATTTACATTCCCTGCGATAACAATAAAAATGACAACTAAGAAAAAAAAAATGGAAGGAACAGTTTAAAAATAAAATAAAAAAGCTAAATAAAAAGAAAAACTAAAAAAAAAAAAAAAAAAAAGCACCCCTGCCCCCCCTTCTTTTGCGCAAAGGCGAACACAAGCGTTGGTCTGGCGGCATATGTAAACAGCAATTGCACCATGCATGTGAGGTATCACCGCGAAGGTCAGATCGAGGGCAGTAATTTTAGCAGTAGACCTCCTCCGTGAATCTAATGTGGTAACCTGTAAAGGCTTTTAAAGGCTTTTAAAAATGTATGTAGTTTGTCGCCACTGCGTGTTTGTGCGCAATTTTAAAGCATGTCGTGTTTGGTATCCATGTACTCGGCCTAAGATCATATTTTTTATTTCATCAAAAATTTGAGCAATATAGTGTGTTTAAGTGCATTAAAATAAAAAAAAGTGTATTTTTTCCACAAAAAATGCGTTTGAAAAATCGCTGCGCAAATACTGTGTGGAAAAAAAAAATGCAACACCCACCATTTTAATCTGTAGGGCCTTTGCTTTAACAATATATATATAGTGTTTGGGGGTTCAACGTAATTTTCTTGCAAAAAAAAAAATATGTTTTCATGTAAACAAAAAGTGTCAGAAAGGGCTTTATCTTCAAGTGGTTAGAAGAGTGGGTGACGTGTGACATAGGCTTCTAAATGTTGTGCATAAAATGCCAGGACAGTTCAAACCCCCCCAAATGACCCCATTTTGGAAAGTAGACACCCCAAGCTATTTGCTGAGAGCAATGTTGAGCCCATTAAATATTTTTTTTTTTGGTCCCAAGAGATTGAATAATGACAAAAAAAAAAAATAATATTTTTTTTTACAAAAACTTGTCACTAAATGATATATTGCTCAAACATGCCATGGGCATATGTGGAGATACACCCCAAAATACATTCTGTTGCTTCTCCTGAGTACGGGGATACCACATGTGTGGGACTTTTTGGGAGCCTAGCCGCGTACGGGACCCCAAAATCCAAGCACCGCTTTCAGGCTTTCTAAGGGTGTAATTTTTTTATTTCACTCCTCACTGCCAATCACAGTTTCGGAGGCCATGGAATGCCCAGATGGCACAAACCACCCCCAAATGACCCCATTTTGGAAAGTAGACACCCCAAGCTATTTGCTGAGAGGTATGGTGAGTATTTTGCAGATCTCGCTTTTTGTCACAATGTTTTGAAAATTGAAAAAAGAAAAAAAAAAAATTTTTTTTCTTTACTTTCTTCATTTTCAAAAACACATGAGAGCTGTAAAATACTCACCATGCCTCTCAACAAATAGCTTGGGGTGTCTACTTTCCAAAATGGGGTCATTTGGGGGGTTTTGTGCTATTTTGGCATTTTATGGCCTTCGAAACTGTGATAGGTAGTGAGGAGTGAAATCAAAAATTTGCACCCTTAGAAATCCTGAAGGCGGTGCTTGGGTTTCGGGGCCCCGTACGCGGCTAGGCTCCCAAAAAGTCCCACACATGTGGTATCCCCATACTCAGGAGAAGCAGCAAAATGTATTTTGGGGTGCAATTCCACATATAACCATGGCATGTGTGAGCAATATATCATTTAGTGACAACTTTTTGAATAAATTTTTTTTTATTTTTTTTTTTTTGTCTTTATTCAATCACTTGGGACTAAAAAAAAAAATATTCAACGGGCTTAACATGCCTCTCAGCAAATAGCTTGGGGTGTCTACTTTCCA
>CM053027.1:193100353-193120797 GCA_028564925.1 Lithobates sylvaticus | reverse complement strand
CAAATAGAGCTTTCTTTGGCTGGTATTTGATCTCCTCTGCAGGTTTATTTTTTTGCACTATAAACAAAAAAAAAGCAACAATTTTGAAATGAACAAAATATTTTTAACTTTTTGCTATAATATCCCCCAAATTGAAAAAATAAATAAAAGTTTCTTCCTCAGTTTGGGCCTATATATATATATATATATATATATATATATATATATATATATATATATATATATATATATATGAATATTGTTCTATAAAAAAACAAAGCAACTATTTTGAAACAAATACTATTTTTTTTTTTTTTTTACTTTCTGCAATAACATATTCAATAAAAATCAAAAAAAATCTAATTTCTTCATCAATTTAGGCCAATATATATTCTGCTACATATTTTTGGTGAAAAAAAAAAAAAATCCCAATAAACGTATATTGATTGGTGTGCTCAAAAGTTATAGCGTCTACAAACTATGGGATATTTTTATGGAATTTTAATGAATTGGTAATGGGGGGCGATCAGGGACTTCTAGCGGGACTGTGACATTGCGGCAGACAAATCGGAACACTAATTCCCCCCCGAACACACAATCCCAAAATCAGACGACAGATGGTCCGTACTTTTTTTGTACTTACTAAAGTTACGACAATTCTCGTAGGACAGAATAAAAAATCGGAAGTGATGTCACGTGTTGTTGTGTATTTGTATTGTATTTTCCGACGACAACTGTACCGATTAAACGAAACTCGTACAATCTGGTATTGTACGAGAATAATTTTTGTGCTTGTCTGATCAGATAATATCGGATGATCGGCTCTCAAAAGCTCTGTACTAACGATCCGATTATCGTACGATCGATTCGAAAGCTGTATATTTTGTAAGATTTTCGGATCTTGTGTATGGGCCATAATTCTAGATTCAAATTGGTATGATTTGGTCAAATCGGCGGCTATTGCCGGCAAGGGCACCATCCTAAATGGTGCAATGCAGACTTTGTGGTGCCGCACCGATTCCCAAAAGTAGTCCCTGTATTACTTTTGGCGACTTCAGTGGGCGATTTGTATAGACATCTGTGCAGGAACCCGCACAGATGTCTGTCAAATCGCCGCTGAAGTCGCACTGCATTGCCGGGATAGAAATTGTGCGAGTTCAGATTTCTAACCCGCAGCAATGTGAACCTAGATTAAGTGAAACTTTTGGGGACCAGTGACGCCAGTACAGTGATCAGTGCTAAAAAAAAAAAAATATGCACTGTCCCTTAGGGCTGCAACTAACGATTATTTTCATAATCGATTAGTTGGCCGATTATTGTTTCGATTAATCTGTTAATAAACTTTAAAAAAAAAAAAAAAGTGGTGTATAATTTAGTTAATATGTAAAGTTTAAAAAAAAAGGCAATTTATTCTTAACCACTTGCTTACTGGGCACTTAAACCCCCCTCCTTTACAGACCAATTTTCAGCTTTCAGCGCTGTTGCAATTTGAATGGCAATTGCGCGGTCATACACCACTGTACCCAAATGACTTTTTTATAACTTTTCCCCCCAAATAGAGCTTTCTTTTGGTGGTATTTGATCACCTCTGCGATTTTTTTTTTTTTTTTTTTATTTTTGATTTTTTTTTGTGGAAAAAAAAAAAAAAATATTTTTTTTTTTTAAATTTTGTTATAAAAATATAAAATGGGTAATTTTTGTCCGTCATTGATGTACGCTGATGAGGCGGCAGTGACAGGCACTGATAGGTGGCAGTGATGGGCACTGATGGGTTACACTGATAGGCAGCACTTTTAGGTGGCACTGATTGGCAGCACTGGTGGGCTTTGACAGGTGGCACTTGTGGGCTTCGACAGGTGGCACTGTGACACTTGTGACACTGATGGCACTTGTGGGCATTGCAAGGTGGGACCGATGTCCCATTAAGCTAAGCCGGTGACCGAGCTTTTGTTTTTATCATGTGATCAGCTGTCATTGGCTGACAGCTGATCACATGGTAAGGGGCCGGGGCCCGCCCCTTACTCGGATCGCTGATCACCCGAGTCTCAGTGACTCTGTGATCACAGCGCGCCCCGTGTGTGCCCTACAGGGCGCGCGCAGGGAGCATGCAGAGGGGAGGACGTCATATGACGGCCTCCCGGGAATTGAGTTCCGCGCTGTGGCCGTCATTTGGCCATAGCGCGGATGGCAAGTGGTTAAATCTCTCTATGCAGTGGAAAATATAAATAACCAGCTATATGATTAGGGAGCAAATTCTCTAATCCACTCTGAGAATAACAGACAGAAGCGATATACTGTATATACTATTAAAGGACTTATACTTTTACTATTACAGGGTGAATCTGGTAAATATCATTAGACTCAGAGATCAAACAATGTCTTCCTTTAAACAAAAATGTAATTTTAAGAACGTTCGTTCGATTTTCTAATTGTTAGTGGGGCCAAATCGACGTTCATTTTCAACCACAGTGACGGGAAAATTTGGAAATGGAAAACTTCTTGGTCAAAGAAATTTTCAGACAGTGGATGTGGTTTTCGTTCAGAAATTACATTCATTTTAAAAACAGAATGTTAAAAACAAGTGACAATTTCAAACATTCTCTCATTCAGCAAATGTACAAAGATTTTTCGTCTGAATATTCTCATCTGAAAATGGATCCGTGTGGCCAGCATAAGGCTCGGTGCACACCTATGCAGTTTGCTTTTTATCTGTTTCTGCAGTGCTTTTTGCTGTGCGTTTTGATTTTTGCACATGTGATTTTGCTGCGATTTGCATTTTTGCTTTTTTTTGGTCAATTTGTTGTTGGGCCCATTAAAAAACACGTTGCTGCAAAAATGCACTACATGCTTTTCTGCAGCTTCTCCATGGAAGTATATTGAACCAAAAAGAGCACCGTTTTGCGTTACAAAAAAGTCCCTGACCCTTTCCAAATATTCAGCGGCTGAAAAAAGCGCAGATGTTAATGTGTCCCATAGGAAACCATATAAATGAACTGTAGTGCGTTCCTGCAATAAGCACCAAAAAACACATAGGTGTGAACCAGGTAAGACGTTTAGTAACATAATGGGGTTAAAAAAAAAACTAAAATGAGCTCTTTATAGTACAAAAAAAGCAAATCACTACTGTAAGGGGTTAATTTTTTTACTGTAGAACTGTGAAAGTAATATTTACAGTATCGATTATTTGCTCGTTTTGTACTATAAAGGGATCATTTTAGTTTTTTTTTTACCCCATTATGTTACTGGCCGATTAATCGATTATGAAATTAATAGATTACTATTTTCATAATCGATTAGTTGTTTCAGCCCTACTGTCCCTGTACTAATGACAGGGGCAGGGAAGGGGTTAACATCAGGGGCGATCAAAGGGTTAAATGTATGCCTAGGGAGTGCTTTCTAACTGTGGGAAGACAGAGATCCGTGTTCCTGCTTAGCAGAAATACAGGATCTCTATCTTCCCTACTAACAGAATGGCGGTCTACCTTATTTACATAGGCAGACTGCCTTCTGCTTCTATTGGGAACAATGGGCGGGTTCCTCGAACATCGGATCCGCCGGACCCGCTGATTGACTTCTGCTGTTTTCAATCACAGTGGGAGTGGGTCACCGAAGGTGCGCGGGCCGCAGACCCGGAAATGCAAAATCACGTACGGTATATGTACGTTATTTCGTGCCAAGGAGCAGCTGCCCCGCAGTAAATGTACATGGGGCAGTTGACAGGAAGTTAATCCATTTCTAACCACTTGACCTCCTGAAGATTTACCCCCCTTCATGACCAGGCCATTTTTTGCGATACACCACTGCGTTGCTTTAACTGACAATTGCGCGGTTGTGCGACAATGTACCCAAATAAAATTGATGTAATTTTTTTCCCCCCCACAAATAGAGCTTTCTTTTGGTGGTATTTGATAACCACTGTGGTTTTTATCTTTTGCGTTATAAACAAAAAAAGAGCGTTAATTTTGAAAAAAAAATGTAAATTTTTACTTTCTGCTATAAAACATATCCAATAAAAAAAATAGAAAAATCTCGAATTCCTTCCTAAATTTACGCCAATATGTTTTCTGCTAACATATTTTTGGTAAAAAAAATCCCATTAAGCGTATATTGATTGTAGACGCGATAACTTAGGCGTAAACCAAACTATGGGATATTTTTATGGAGTTTTTTATTTAGTTTTTTATACTAGTAATGGTGGCGATTGGCGACTTATAACAGGACTGCAATATTGCAGTGGACATTCTGACACTAACTGACACTTTTGACCAGGGAATGGGAACTAATACAGTGATCAGTGCTAAAATATGCACTGTCGCTGTATTAATGACACTGGCTGGGAAGGGGTTAAGTATCTAGGGCGATCAAAGGTTAATTGTGTGCCAAACCAGTGTTTTTGTGTACTGGGTGTGCTGCTTTTACTAGGGGAAGATATTGATTCTAGTCCCTGCTTTGCAAAGACATAGGATCGTCCCTTCCGCTTTGTCGGAACTGAGATAAGCGTTGTTTTCATAGGCATATCTCAGTTCTTTGTGTTTTACTAACGATCGGTGGGTGCTGGAGGACAAGTCCCCGGGACCCACAGATTAGCTTCTGCTGTGAACTATCACAGCAAAAGCAGCCCACCAGCGGCCCCTGCAGGCTCACGTATACACGTGATCCTGCCCACAGGTACCGCCCTGTAGCAGTAAAAGTGCTATAGGGTGGTCAGCAAGTGATTAATATGCAAGGAAACCCCCCCCCCCCCCCCCATCCATCCATGTCTCCATGCTTTATTTTACTGAAAAATCACTTTGAAAATCACCACCTGGCACAGGGGTGCTTAACCTTTTGAAGAGCGAGGGCCACTTTAGCGACTTGGTAACTGGTCACAGGCCACAATGAGCGGAACGGGCGGATGACAGGTCTGTGTCCATTCTGCATATGCAGAGCAGACACGGACACAGCTTGCTCTACTCTGGGCTCTCCGATCCAACCTGTCCAGACAGAAGGCGACGGATCCTCTTCTCTTTTAAAAAAAAAAAAAAAAAAAGATCAGATTGGAGATAGGCGGGTGTAAACAGATACAAGTCCGTTTACATCTGCCGCTCTATAGAGATGAATGGAAAGTCCTTTTTTTTTTTTCCGCATGAAAAACAGACAGGCGGACCCGATCGTGTGAAAGGGGTTTAAGGCTGCTTTCACACTGATACACTGGGATTTACCTTCACCTTAACTGACCTTAATCTTCAGTTCTTCCTCAGGTATCTTGCAGGTATCGCTGCCTGCTGCTGTTCCCCAGGCAGGTATGGCTGGCGGCTGATGCTGGCTGTCCTCCAGGGTGGGTACTGCGGGCGGGTACTGCTGGCTGCTGCTGCCGGTGGGTACTATTGGGGGTATCCCTGGTGGCTGCTGTCCCAGATCGCGGGTTCCCGACCCGCCATCCCCGAGCATTAGTGTGACAGGAGCCGGCGCTGGAGGAAGCAGGCGGCTGCAGTAGAGAACAGAACTGATGCGTCCTGTATCCCGCCGGGAACTGTCACAGGCGGAATACATTTGGTATCACTCTGCCTGTGACAGCTAGTGTTCTATCAGAAAGCCGCTACCCATCAGAAAATCAGTTTAAATCAAATAAATGATATACCTTCCTATCTATTTAAGAATCCTAGCAGCTTAAGGCCCCTTTCTCACTGGTAGAGTCCCCACTGATCCCCGCCGAGCAGGCGGATGGCAGGTCCGTATCTGCTCCACTGATGCTGACACAGACAGCCCACTCTTCTCTATGAACTGTCGGATGGAAACAGACCACCTGTCCTTTCCATCCGACTGTTTTTCAATCCGCTAGATGGATGGGGAACAGATTTCCCATCTATCAGTTTTTAGCAGATAGGATCAGATGTCAGCAGGTGTCAGCGGGTCCTCCTGAAAAACTAACAGGCAGACCGTGGTCCATCCGTGTGAAAGGGATCTAAGTAGGGGTGCACCGAAATAAAAATTTTGCCGAACCGAGTTAAAAAAAAAAAAATATATACACACATTTTTTTTTTTTTTTATTCGGTTCGGCAAATTTTTATTTTTGGTCATTATCGGCACCTTTCGTGCAAAAAAAGCTCAAGAAAAATGCACCCCTTTAAATTCTATGTATGTCTTCACACTGGTCTGTTGCGCTTTCGTTGTGGTGTTAAAAATCTTGCTTGCTGCGTTTTTGGTTAGTTAAAAAAACGCACTTCCCATTGAAATGCATTGAAAACGCAGCAATAACGCACCCGTGTTACTTTTTCAATGCGGTTTTTGAGTCACATTATTTTCAGCTGTGTCGGCGGCCGAAAATTTGGTGCAGCTCTAGGTCTAGGGATTAAAAATAGTAAGTGTTGATTCAGAGAGTCAAGTTCCACTTTTGCCATTCCTTAAAGCAGTATTAAAACAAAAAATTTAATAGATTGCAGCTTAGCAATAGTGGCTGCATCATTTTATTTTTTTTGGGGCTTTTTTTTTTTACTCTGTTTTCACCTGGTGATCTGCCCGGTAACACTCCGTACAGCTTATTTTTTTACTGAGCTAAAATACAGCCCAATAATTGTAATGTGCCTATGCACACAGGCGCGTAAACAAGCGCTGTGTATTCTTCAGTAAGAAAAAAAGAAAAAAAAAAAAAAACTGCATTTTTTTTGGTCAGTAATTTTACAACTCATGTGCGCAAATTTGCACATATTTGTCCATTGACATTGTCAACGCGAGAACAATCTTCTGCACATGCTCGGAAATTTGCGCAAATGCATATGCGCGAAATTGCATACATTTTTTTTTAACCACTTAAGCCCTGGCCCATTTGGCAGGCCAAAGACCAGAGCACTTTTTGCGATTCGGCACTGCGTTGTTTTAACTGACAATTGTTTTTTGCACTATAAACAAACAAAAAAAGAGCGACAGTTTTGAAAAAAAGAGCAGGTTTGCAGATAAGCAATTCTGACTACAGAAGCAGAAATGCACAAATCATATCGCCCAACACCTGGGACATGCAGATCCAGTTGCCAGGTAGGTGTTTTGTTTCTTTTTACATTTAGCCCTGCTACGGGCAAGCAGCAGGGTTTACGTTTTTTTTTGCACCTTTAATGGAGCCAAGCCTGCCATTGGGGGGGGGGGGGGGGGCGCAAGCTTGGGGAATTGTATACAGGACAGGGAAGATGATTGGTGCAGTGGAGGGGGTAAATGCAGAAACAATGCCATGTGTGTGTCTCTTTGGAAGCTGAAAGCCAGTTTCTTGTCCTCTCCCTCCTGCTGGCTTTCAGGGAGAGACACACAGGGCACCGTTCCTGTATCCCCCCCCCCCCCCTTTCCCCTCTGCTAGACCATTCATCCTTGTTTCTTGCTGCCCACATCTGATTCCTCATTCTCCCACAGTGAACAGGACACAAGGAGTGGGGTGAGAGAGCACGTAAGCCCATAGTGCTTTGCAGGCACTTTGGCGGCTCTGCCCATTGATTTCTCCATGTATGCTAAACTGTGTGGATGGAGGAATCTCCCAATGGGCCAAACTTCAGTATTTTGTAAGTCAGACACGCTGGCTCTCAAACAATGCCTGCACCCAATCAGAATGTTCAGGTATTGTGAGAGCCAGCGGGGCCGACTAGCAAGATATGGAAGCTTGGGCCAGTGGGAGATTCTTCTATTCACACAGTTCAGCGTAAATGGAGGAATCTGTTCCACTTTTTCCATCTGACTATAGAAAATCTGGGGATAATCTATAGGTGTATGGCCAGTCTTAGGGTTTGGTAAGGATTTTGGGGGGGCACCCCACGCCATTTCGAGAAAAAAAATTGGCGTGGGGGGTTCCCCTCCAAATCCATACTAGACCCGAAGTGCCTGGTATGGACCTATTTTTTATTTATTTTTTTCAGAGCGAAAAATAAAAAACGCAGTGGTGACCAAAAGAGAGCTCTATTTGTGGGGAAAAATGTAATACATTACATTTATGGACAGTGTTGCATGACCGCCCAATTGTTAGTTAAAATAATGCAGCGTCGTATCGCAAAAAATGGCCTGCTCATGAAGGGGGTAAATCTTCCAGAGGTCAAGTGGTAAAATGCTTCCACGGTGCTATTTTAAAACTATGATCGGGGACTAAAATTGTTAGCCAGACAAACAAACCATTTCACATTTTTTTGACTATTTCTAAAGCCATGACATTGGGAGATTTGACCAATTTTACAGGCCTCGTATGATTTTCCGGCCCAAGAACAGAGAACAGTCTGTTAAAAAAACTATTCACACTTTAAAGCTCGTGTCATTTAGGAAAGCAAGTCTAATATGGGAAGTAAATCCAGGCATGATGTTTACAAAGTAATGATATAATCAGTAATGGTATAATCTAATTTAAAAATCATGTAATGTGTGTTTTCCTTCCTTTTATATTGAACTGATTGAGATCCTTTGATCAGCGTTTGAATTGCCACAATAGCCATTAACAAAGAATGATACAAAGGCAGGTTAAATGAGATTGACTTTCTTTTATCATAAATAAGCCCCAAGATATAGCAGACATTATTCCGATTTCTACTGTTCTTTGCCTACTGACCAATTGGGAAGCTTGGGAGGTGGTAGGAAGCAGATTGCAGCTAAACTCATAGAAAGAATCTAGATGTGTGTATGTATGTATATATATATATATATATATATATATATATATATGTGTATATGTATATATATGTGTATATGTATATATTTATTATGTATGAAAAATACAACTTTTTTTTTTTTAAATCTGTATTTTGACAGGTGTATGGGTGCAGGTGTACAGTCCTGAACACAGACAGTGTGAATTTGGGGCCACTCACCCACATCTGTCAAATTTGGGACCTGCAGCTGTGTTCATACAACTACTGCTTCCCCATAGAGTAAGAAGCAGCTCTAGCCGCACAAACAAACTGCTTATTCACACTAAATGAGGGGCACATGTAAATAAGCCCTCATTTTTCACTTTTGTTACACACACACACACACACACACACACACCAAAAATTGATTGGCACCTAGTACTGCAATTTTCCCTCCCAAAGTGAGGGCTGCTGAGCATTGGATGATGAGTTTCAAGACATATTCAACACTAGTTGTATGTAAAAAATGATTTATTATTTTTATTGATTACAATTTATTTTATTGTGCGTGTTCCTGGAGTTCAATTCAATGTCTAAGTGTGCTGGAGAGGAGATTGCCATTGACGTGTGTGTGTGTGTGTGTGTGTATATATGTATGTATATATGTATATATATATAATTTATTTTAGTGGTGCACTGAAATTTTGTCCAAAAACTATGTTTTTAGGCATCGGCCGAAAGAAGAAAAATGCAGATAATGGAGTGACGAAAAGGGGATGGGTTGCTGCCCATTGCGGGGGAGTCATTCCGGCGCGCCCCAGTCCTCCCCTCCTCCTTGCAGAGCTGCGATCTCCGTGTGTCTTGAAGCTGAATTGCGTGGGTGGCTGCAGTAATAATGTCCCGCCTCCTGTGATAGATGGCACACTGACCCAATGGTGGGACATTGAATCAGTGTGATGTGATCACAGGAGGCGGGACATTGTTATTGCAGGCCGGGAAATTCAAATCCAGCTCCATGACACAGCGGGGGAGATCGCCGCTCTGTCGCAGGCACTGGTGTGGTTGCATCTGGGGGGGTGCGGTGAGTTGTGGAACCTGTGTAAGTTCACCTTACAAATGTTTCTGTAAAGGTGAACTTATCCTTTTTTAAAGCCGCAATTTTTTTTTTGTCGGGTGCTGGCACCGCCATCTTAACAAAGGGAAACAGGCAGTGGAGCGTTGTGGCGTCACTGCCCATTTCCTACTGCGCATGCGCGAGTTGCGCAGCGCTTTGTGAATGGCCCTGTTGTTTTCTGGGATACACACATCCCAGAAGGCAACGGGGCAGCTCACCGAAGAATAGGGAGAGGCAGATTAGGAAGACTGCCTAGCAACAGGGGTTTCTGCTAAGTAAAAATTATTTATTATTTTTAATATATTTTTGAGAATGTTAATGTTATTTTTTATTTTGGGGTGGCCCTCCGCTTTAAGTAAGAGATTGCAGACATGATACAAGAGACGGTTAGAGACTGTGGACATGATACAAAAGATGGTTAGAGACTGCAGACTGCATTTTTCTTGACCTTTCTTGCACTAAAGGTGCCAATAATGGCCAACAATAAATTCATATTAGATTAAATTGATGATATTAATTAAAAAGTCTAATATAATACAATTTTGTGTGTGTGGGGCTATTTTTTTTTTTTTTCAGACTTTAAAAAATATAATGACTGCATTTCAATTATTTGCTGCCATATATTGTACTGTAGAGCTAAAAAGCTTCACCCTAGTTTAGCTGACTGTTTCTGCATACTCCTACATGTCTTTGTTAGCACACTGGTATTTAGAAACACGCCTCTGTAAATAGTGGGCAATGATCCACAGAGGCTTTATGACGTGAAAAGTAGTTTTTCCTATCTATTGTGTCGTGTTCAGATGAGAAAAGTTGAGATGTTTGTGGGAAACTAGTAGCACTCTGAACATAAGAAATACCATTAAATACATTGTCAAAGATATATTTACATTGCCTGAGTACTGTCGGAGCTATAAACCAATGAGAAAAGTATGTTGTTCTATAGCAACTGGTCATAAATGATCTTTCATTGACTTTAATGCCTTTAATTTTTTTAGAATAACGAAATGTAAAGGTACTTGGCACAGTATGCTTTTATATTGCCTTATCAAATAAGTCCATTTATTTTTTCTTTTGTCATCTGCAGATCTCATATGGTAATGTTCACAACTGTTGGTACAAATTCTCCCTTCATCTTCCTTAATTTTATCATTAAACCGTTGCTCACTTCCTTCCTGGTAACTTTGTAAAAATGAACATTACATCACTTTAGATTATATAACGACACTGTCTTCACTACCAACAGCAAAGCACACAGTAATAGTCCCCATTGTACTTTTGAGAAGTATGGGTTTGGGGGTTATTGCAGTTTCATATTTGCCTAGGAGGATGCCTCATCTGTCCTCCGGCGTCTCTGCTCTGAGAACCGATCGATGGAAAATCGCAGATGGCTCGGTTCTCACAGATTCCCCAAGCAGAGAGCTGCTGCCTGTCAGTCAGCAGTTCGCCTGCTCTGCTCCTCCATGGTCACTGGAGCGCTGAGCTGTGGAGGGGCAGGGAGCGGCTAGCTGAGAGGCGGAGAATGGCATCAGTTCAAGCACCTGGCCAATCCAGACTCCCAGAGTCGGGATGACGCGGTTCCTGGACTGATATTGGTGACGTCAGCAAAGAGCAGACTTCAGTCCGCTCTCTGTGGACATAAGGGTCACAGGAGAGCAAAATTAATTACACTTCTGTGACCCATAGGAGAAGCCCAGCCAAACAAGCTCAGGCTGGACCTCTCCTTTAACCACTTGCCGCCTGCCCCGCTGTCAAATGACGGCAGGGCGGTGCGGCTCTCGTTCTGGGTGGACGTCATATGACGGCACCCAGAATGGCCGATATCGCGTGCCCCCGGGGGTGCGGAGCGTGGCGATTGCAGCCACGCCGTGCTGCTAGGACATGGCGCGACCCTGATCTCTGTAAAGAGCCGTGGCTCTTTAACCATGTGATCGGCTGTGTCCAATCACAGCCGGTCACATGTAAACACGGAGATGCCGGTAATCAGCGATCCTCGCCTCACACTGACAGAGTGTGAGGAGAGGAGAGCCGATCAGCGGCATCTCCTCACAGAGGACATCTAGGCATGTAATCAGGGCACTGATAATCAGTGCCCTGATTACAATAAAGCGCCCACAGTGCCATAAGTGAGTGCCCACCAGTGCGAGCAAACAGTGCCCACAAGTGCCAGCAATTGGTACCCATTAGTGATGCCAGTCAGTGTTGGCTATCACTGCTGCCCATTAATGCCGCCTATCTGTGCCCACCAGTGCCACCCATCAGTGCCACATATCAGTGCCCATAAGTGCGGCATATTCGTGCCTCATCAGTGTCCATCAGTGCAGCCTATAAGTGCCGCCTCATCAGCGGCATCAGTGAAGGAGAAAAATTACTAGTTGCAAAATGTATTGACTGAGAATTTGAGAAATTTGAAAAAACAACAACCCTACCTGCTACAGAATCTGCACACAAACAGGACCAGAAACCTTCTTTTTCCTTCATGCAAAGACTTTGGGGTTATACCGCCTTCTACAGGAGGATTGCACACTGGCAAACAAAAATGTGGGCAAGCCCAGTATACTCCCTACTCCTCCCAGCATGCTTCAGTTTATTGCTAGTGTCTTAGGAGGATGGTCACACATTCTGTGTAGATTGAAGCATGAAAATGAATCCTCTGTGTAGAAAATACTAGCCTTTTTTTTTTTTTCCTAGCTATCCTTTTGCTTTTGTTTTTTCAATCAAGACTCTTGCTACATCACTGCTGAGTTGGTCTCTCTATACAACTAGATGGTGATAAATAGAACCCACCTGTGTGTAATCAAGTCTCTGTATAAATGCACCTGCTCTGTGATAGTCTCAGGGTTCTGTTGAAAGCGCAGAGAGCATCATGAAGACACCAGGCAGGTCAGTAATACTGTTGTGGAGAAGTTTAAAGCCGGATTTGGATACAAAAAGATTTCCCAAGCTTTAAACATCCCAAGGAGCACTGTGCAAGCGATCATTTTGAAATGGAAGGAGTATCAGACCACTGCAAATCTACCAAGACCTGGCTGTCCCTCTAAACTTTCAGCTCAGACAAGGAGAAGACTGATCAGAGATGCAGCCAAGAGGCCCATGATCACTCTGGATGAACTGCAGAGAACTACAGCTGAGGTGGGAGAGTCTGTCCATAGGACAACAATCAGTCGTACACTGCACAAATCTGGCCTTTATGGAAGAGTGGCAAGAAGAAAGCCATTTCTCAAAGATATCCATAAAAAGTCTCGTCTAAAGTTTGCCACAAGCCACCTGGGAGACACACCAAACATGTGGAAGAAGGTGCTCTGGTCCGATGAAACCAAAATCGAACTTTTTGGCCACAATGCAAAACGATATGTTTGGCGTAAAAGCAACACAGCTCATCACCCTCAACACACCATCCCCACTGTCAAACATGGTGGTGGCAGCATCATGGTTTGGGCCTGCTTTTCTTCAGCAGGGACAGGGAAGATGGTTAAAATTGAGGGGAAGATGGATGCAGCCAAATACAGGACCATTCTGGATGAAAACCTGTTGGAGTCTGCAATAGACCTGAAACTGGGACGGAGATTTATCTTCCAACAAGACAATGATCCCAAACATACAGCAAAATCTACAAAGGAATGGTTCACAAATAAACGTATCCAGGTGTTAGAATGGCCAAGTCAAAGTCCAGACCTGAATCCAATCGAGAATCTGTGGAAAGAGCTGAAAACTGCTGTTCACAAACGCTCTCCATCCAACCTCACTGAGCTCGAGCTGTTTTGCAAGGAAGAATGGGCAAGAATTTCAGTATCTCGATGTGCAAAACTGATAGAGACATACCCCAAGTGACTTGCAGCTGTAATCGCAGCAAAAGGTGGCTCTACAAAGTATTAACGCAAGGGGGCCGAATAATTTTGCATGCCCCACTTTTCATTTTTTTATTAGTTAAAAAAGTTTCAAAAATCCAAAAGATTTCGTTCCACTTCACAATTGTGTCCCACTTGTTGGTAAATCTTCACAAAAAAAATTAAATTTTATATCTTTATGTTTGAAGCCTGAAATGTGGCATAAGGTTGAAAAGTTCAAGGGGGCCGAATACTTTTGCAAGGCACTGTATATGCAGTAAAGCATGTTTGTTATACTCCCTGTGGAACCTAAGGAGTTAATCCTCCGCATTGTGTAAAAAGGCTGTTTGATCCTTTCTTCTCTGATCTTCTCCTTCTTCCACTGACTCCAAAACATGTCTGGATAAGACAGAGTAAATGGAGTCAGGCTGCACATGCTCAGTTTGGTGTGCATTGCTAGAGTGTTTTTTTATTTTATTTGGAGGGTGCATGTGATCAAGATAGAGCCAATCAGCACTGTCCAGACAGAGGGAAAAAACTCCTCCTACTAGCTTTAACCAGAAACCGATAGAAGTCACAAGACTGCTATATACTGCTGATGAGAAAAAGGTATTTAGCAGTTTATATATTTTTTTTGTATTCCCATGTTTTGTGTACTGTTGGAGACCAGATATCGTGAATGCAGGGTCCTGGGTTTAGTAACACTTTAAGTTTCGGTTTTAAGATGAGAGCATCAAATTGACTCAACATCCAATTATTCTTTGAGGACAATGGTCTCTCTACTAAAGCCTATCTACAGTGGGAAAAATTATTATTTGATCTCCTGCAGATTTTGTAAGTTTGCCCACTTACAAAGAAATTAAGGTTTTATAAATAGTTATTATAGGTTTGTTTTAAATGATGGAGACAGTATATCAACCAAAAATCCAGAAAAAACGTGATATAAATGTTATAAATTGGAGTTGCAGTTCAGTGAGTAAAATAAGTATTTTATCCCCTACCAACAATAATTCTGGCTCCCACAGACTGGCTACAGTATGTGCTCATGTAGTACACAGATTAGTCCTGTCAATTTAAGAAGGTGCTCCTAAAAACAACTGTGTATATAAAAGACACCTGTCCACAGAATCTCAAACCTCACCATGGGCAAGACCAAAGAGCTGTCAAAGGATCAGGGACAAGATTGTAGACCTGCACAAGGCTGGGCTACAAGACCATCAGCAAGAAGCTTGATGAGAAGTGTTGGAGCGATTATTCGCAAATGGAATAAATACAAAATAACCATCAATCGCCCTTGGTCTGGAGCTCCATGCAAGATTTCGCCTCATGGGGTAAAGATGATCATGATAAAAGTGAGGGATCAGCCCAGAACAACACTTAAGGAACTTATGAATGATCTCAAGGCAGTTGGGACCACAGTCACCAAACAAACAATTGGCAACACAATACGCCACCATTGATTGAAATCCTGCAGCACCCGCAAGGTTCTACTCCTGAAGAAGGCACATGAACAGGCCGTATGAAGTTTGCCAATGAACATCTAAATGATCCAGAGAAGGATTGGGAGAAAGTGCTGTGGTCAGATAAGACCAAAATTTAGCTCTGTCGCATTAACTGGACTCGCCGTGTTTGGAGGAAAAAAAAAGGCTGACTATGACTCTAAGAACACATCCCTACAGTCAAGTACTGAAGAGGAAACATTATGCTTTGGGGGTGTTTCTCTGCTAAAGGTACAGGCCGACTTTGCCACATTGAGGGGCCATGTATGGTAAAATCTTGGAAGATGAGTAGTGGATGGGTCTTTCAGCATGACAATGACCCAAAATATACTGCCAAGGCAACAAAGGAGTGGCTCAAGAAGGAGCACATTAAGGTCATGGAGTGGCCTAGCCAGTCTCCAAACCTAAAAGCGATACTAAAGTCTCGTTTTCATATCTTTAAAATAACAAACACGTTATGCCACGTACACACGATCAAACTTTTTGGCCGGACTATCCGGCGGACATAGTCCTGCGGACAATCCCCTGGACTTTCCAGTGGAGGTCCGCCAGACTTTCCGAACGTGCGGACTTGCCCACACACGCCCAGACTTTTCCGGTAGACTAGATCCGGCAGAGTTTTGGCGGAGGTCCGCCGGACTTTTACACGGAGTAAAGTCCGTTCATTTATAACGTGACTCCAGGTAGACGGGACTAGCGAAGGAAGTCAATGCCGCTGCCTTGATCGGCGAGATGGACACCTCGCTAGCCCCGTCACCTGGTATGGATTTAAAGAGGAATCCCTACACCGAAAAAAACGGAGTGGGGGTCCCCCCCCAAATCCATATCAGGCCCTTATCCGAGCACGCAGCCTGGCCAGTCAGGAAAGGGGGTGGGGACGAGCGAGCGCCCCCCCCCCCCTCCTGAGCCGTACCAGGCCGCGTGCCCTCAACATTGGGGGGGGGCCTCAACACCCCAAAGCACCTTGTCCCCATGTTGATGAGGACAAGGGCCTCTTCCCGACAACCCTGGCCGTTGGTTGTCGGGGTCTGCGGGCGGGGGGGGCTTATCGGAATACGGGAGTCGGTGGCCCCGCCCCTTGTCCCTATATAATTGGCCGTGCAACACGTTTCAGCCATTAGAAGCGGAGACAGCGTCGTGTCAGCATCGGATGAAGAAAGAAGAAGAAGCATATACAGAAGGCGGCGGCGACGGCGACAGAAGACCGGGCCAACGATAGTAAAAGAGCTGCAAGAAGAAAGCGGAGGCCTGGCAAGAAGAACAGAAGAGCGAGACAAGACCCCCGAAGTCGGAACAAGAACCCCAGATGGCAGCGAAGGAGAAAGCCGGGCTCCTCCGCTAGTAAAAGAGCTAGCAGAAGATACCGGAGGAGTCCGGTGAGAAGACCCCCCCCAAGACGGAAGAAGAGCCCTGGAGCTGTGTAATAAAGTATTTCAAAAACTTGTGTTGTGTTTTTTATTTACACTTTTTTCACCAGGTGAATGGGTAGGGGTACATCGTACCCCATACTCATTCACATAGGGTGTGGGGCCGGAATCTGGGGGCCCCCTTGTTAAAGGGGGCTCCCGGATTCCTATAAGGGTCCCCTGGGGCAGGACCCAGGTCCCCAAACACTTTTAAAGACAATACCATGCATATAAGCCTTTAAAATTAGCACTTTTGATTTCTCACATAGACTTTTAAAGGGTGGTCCGCAGCTTTTGAATTTGCTGCGAACACCCCAAATTGGCGAACACCCAATGTTCGAGTTGAACTTACGTTCAAAACGAACATCGGGCTCATCCCCAATTGTAACCGCGAGTGTTACAATGTATCAGACTGTCATTTTCTGAATGAATGGAATCTCTATACAGATTTTTCATTCAAGTAAAGTGATACAGAGAAAAGGGGCTATCTTCATCCCCTTTCTCTGTCTCAGAAAAAGATATGGGGGTCTATTTAGGCCTCTGATATCTCACCAAAGACCCAGGAATTTTGTAAAATTATCTGTGTGTTTTTATGTACCAATAATGGTTTTAGTGTATTTTTTGCAAATATATTGGTTTGGTAAACATTTGCGCAAATACTGCAGGGTCTGAAAGAAATCAGTAGCACCTTCTTTTTATTCTAGAGGTCATATGCTTTCAGAAAATATTTGGTTTGGGGGGTCTTTCACAAATTCTGAGATTTAGAGAAGATCTATAAAGAAGAGTGGACCAAAATTCCTCCTGTGCACACCTGGTAACCAACTACAAGAAATGTCTTACCTCTGTGCTTGCCAACAAGGGTTTCTCCACCAAGTACTGAATCATGTTTTGCTTGGGGATCAAATACCCAATTTTACTAACTGAACTGCAACTCAATGTATAACATTTTGTACAGTATCATCTGTTTTTTCAGGATTTTTGGTTGATATTCTGTCTCTATCATTTAAAATACACCTATGATAAAAATGATAGACCCTTCATTTCTTTGTAAGTGGGCACACTTACAAAATCTGCAGAGGATCAAATTATTATTTTCCCCGCTGTAAGTCAAACCTTACTTAACATGCAGAATAAACAGGCAAGATTACCTTGTGCTCCTGTTACACAATAATAATGATAATAATAATAATAATAATAATAATAATAATAATAAGGCAACGGCCTTAAATAGCTTAATTTATTAGGAAAATCTTATTAATAAGATTGTTAAGTGCAGCAACAAATCCTAAAATGTATTTTTTTTTTTTTTATTAAATCTTTTTTATTGAGTATTGCATTAACACATAAACTTGCCCACACAGGGGCTAAACATTACCCACGCAGGGGCAAATCCTCTGATGCAGCAACAACCACAACAGTGTACATCATATAACATAATCAGACTGACTCTGAAGCAGCAACATACCGCAACAGGGCAGACCAATAAAACACAACTTACTTATCTATACCCCAATGTGGGGAGAGGTTTAGTTCAGGAGAGTCTGTGCTCAAATATTATAATGACAGGATAATGTGACATGAGGGTACTTGGGTCAATTTGCTATCATACTATAACCTGAAAGTTAATCTAGGGATTAGTTACTGCATCAGTTGCCGTTGAATTATCATCTAACCAACAGGTCCACACCTTTTCAAATTTTTGTGGGCAACCTCTGCCCGAGTAGGTGGCTTTATACAGGGGCAAACTGGCGTTCACAAGCTTTTTCCAGAACCTGACAGAAGGGGGAGATGATTGTTTCCAGCTCATTGTGATGGCCTTGCGTGCATAGTACAATAATAGGGATATGAGTATTTTCCTAGCTCTGAGAATTGACATTTGTTCCACTAGTCCCAGCAGACAGTATTTAGGATCATAGGGGACACTAGTCTTGGTGATCTTAACTATTACATGGAGAACTTCCTTCCAATAATGCGCAATTGCTGGGCAAGCCCAGAAATGTGAAAGAAGTTCCCTGGTTGATAGGAGCAACGCCAGCACGCCGGGGAATGCGCCGGCGACATCTTGTGCAGCCTGTGGGGTGTGTAGTGAACTCTGTGTAAAATTTAGTATTGGACCAGTTTGTCCCTGGCTGAGACCAGAGGGGAGAATGGAAAATCCCAAATCTCCCTCCAATCATCGTCGTCCAGCCCCGGTATGTCCCCCACCCATTGCCTGTGGAGGGAGGACAGCTCGGGGATGGCAGCAACCAGCAGGGACCCGTAAATCTGAGACGTGGTTTTCTCCAAATCTTTTACCCGAAGGGTGGATTCGAGCTCAGAGTACTCCAATATGATCTGTTGACCCAAGAATTGACACCTATAAGCGTGTGCAATTTGAAGATACCTGAAATGGGCCCGTGCAGGTACATTAAATTTGGTACGCAATACATGAAAGGGAGTGAGCTCCCCGTTGGTGATAACATGCTCAAGAGTCAGTATTTTGTATTTGGCCCAGGCCTGTGGATCCTGGATGGTATTGAACTGTGACAGGTTAGGATTCAGCCACAGGGGGGTGTGAGGAGACCAGGAGTTCGCCAGGGATGCCCTCAGTGTCTCTCCCGCCTTCCATGCCCCCATAGTGGTGCGCATAGAAGGGGTGAGGGAGTGAGGTGTTTTTTGCCCCCTGAATATCAATCCTCTCAAGGCCTCCAGAGACCCCACTATAGCCGCCTCTAGCACCGTTGCAGAGTTGGTCAGGTCTGGCTGCAACCACCAGTGGGCAGTTACAAGCTGAGTGGCCAAGAAATATTTATGGCAATCAGGGAGAGCCAAACCCCCACTGTCCACAGGCCTGGTCAGAGTAGTGTACTTGAATCTAGGCGATTTAGACCCCCAAATAAAGGAGAGGAAAAGTTGCTTAAGAGAGGTAAAGAAGGTTTTAGTCAGCCATTGTGGGGAATTCCTAAATATATACGTAAGTTTAGGGAGGACTTTCATCTTTAGGAGGTTGATGCACCCAATGAGGGAGAGGGGAAGATTGCCCCACGCCCTCAGTTTGGATTTGATCCCTAACAGAACAGGTTCAAGATTGAGCCGGACAAAGTCCCTGCTGTCTCTTGAAATAATAACTCCCAAATATGTAAACTTGTGAACCCATTGAAGCGGGGTAGAGGAGGGTGAGGAGGTCCTGGCCCCCTCGTCCACCGGAAAAAGCTGAGACTTATGCCAATTCACCTTCAACCCGATGAAGGCGGAGAAGGCGTCCATGATTCCGAGTGCACCCCGCAGAGAGTCACCAGCATCATTTAAAAAAAGCAGTAGATCATCCGCATAGAGGGCCACTCTCTCCTCCAGCCAGCCCACCCTAAGACCACGGACCTCGGCCGAGCTCCTGAGGGCCTCAGCAATAGGTTCCATGGCCAGGGCGAACAGGGCCGGGGAGAGAGGGCATCCCTGCCTGGTGCCCCTCTGCAGGGGGAACGAAGGAGACAGGGAGCCATTCAGTTTAATACATGCTAGGGGACCGGTGTAGAGTGTGCGTATCCAGGCAATAAATTCCAGTGGGAAACCCATTCTTCTAAGCACCTCCCACAGATGCACCCATTCCACCGTATCAAATGCCTTCTCCATATCAAGGGTGGCAATGGTCCTAGTGCCTTGATTAGTATGAGGGGCATGAATGTTAGAAAACAGCCTACGTATGTTGATGTCTGTGAACCTACCTGGCATAAAGCCTGTTTGATCAGAGTCAATTAGGGTTTTTTTACTTTATTGAGTCTAGTGGCCAATATCTTGGTTAGTATTTTTAAGTCACAATTTAGGAGTGCTATTGGCCTATAGGAGGCGCACAGCTGGGGATCTTTATTAGGCTTTGGAATGAGAACAATATGGGCCTCCCTCATAGAGGACGGTAGGGAGCCCTGTTGGAGACATGCTCGATACATCTGAGCTAACCTGGGGGCAAGCAGTTCCACGTGGGCTCTATAATACTCTATGGGTAGTCCATCTGGCCCCGGGGTCTTTTCTGCCGGGAAAGACCTGATGGCCATCGCAACCTCTTCTGGCGTGATCTC
>CM053027.1:193083945-193099904 GCA_028564925.1 Lithobates sylvaticus | reverse complement strand
ACAGAGGCTAAAATGGCAGCTTCCTTGGATGTAAGGGCTCATTCAAACGTGAGGTTGGGACCAACCACCTGAACACTAAACATACAGCCCCTCACGGCTGTACACATACCGTGGCTGTAATGTTGTGCTTCATGCCCGCAGCAAAACTTAAGCAGCATGTTACTTGAATAGTAGGCAGTAATGCTGCAGAATGCGACTAATGCAGTTCTTTGGGGCCATGCTGGAACTGTACCACAACTGTGCGCAATGGATGAAATTGTGGCGTGGTAGTACAGCAAATATATGGTTTAAAAAGGTGGTGAAGGGGTGATATATTGCGTGGATCACTTTTCAGAGGACCGGCAGTGCCTACTAACTGTAAGTGAGCCCCGAGTAGGTGTGCAAGCAGAAATCTACTTTTTTATGTTCAGTTCACTGGCTGCTTGCTTGTTCTAGAATATTGAATAAATGTGCTGAAGTCAGAGGATCTATATTATTAGAAAGAGGTAAAAAAAAAAAAGTACAGCCTTTGTGTTTCACACAGCTTTTCCACATTTATTGAGGTTTCCTATAAATGTAAACAGCATACACAACAGAACCCCACTGTGAACAGAATTTTATATAAAAGCACGTGTCAGTACACCAAATTATAAACGAAATTCTATGTACATGACTTAACAAAAAATTACATTGATTGTTTGTACTAATTATTAACAGTTTCTAACTGATTGCAAGGAAAAAAGGCATGAAACTATTTTGCAGTGTAGATTTCCTCATTCCAGAGAATCCTTCCCCTCTTTGCTCACCCTTAATTTTAGTTAATACCTAAACCTCCATCTGACATGCAACAATACACAGATGCTATTTGCTGCTGGAATGTCATTAAAACATGCAGTAAGCATAAGCCCAATAGAATATAAAGCACAGTCAGAGCCCACTAAAACCAGTACAAAACACAATACCCAATTCACTTGAGAAAATGAGACCAGATTGCTGTAAGATATACAGTTCAGTGCTGCAGTCATTTAAATAGCATTTTACCAAGCTGCATGGCTCACCTGCTGTAAAACTCATGCCCAGATCATGTTCACATAATTATTTACATATTCCTAACAAGCGGTAAAAATACTTTAAAGCCTAACTCCCAGATAAAAAAAAGCATATTTTTTTTTACCCTTTGAAATGATGACTGACCCTGTTTGACTTCCCACACCTCTTCCCTCAACTTTGGGTTGGGAGCAAGCACTGTACACATCACATGTATAGGAACAGAACCAGCTGTCAATCTAAGTACCGGTGAGCAGAACAGTGTTGCAGTATACAGAGAAGGCTGTCACTCTAAGAACTATTGGGCACAGTAGTGCTGTGGTTTAGGCTAGCCATACATTTAGGCTATGCTTCCACTATTGTGTCCCCAAAGTCGCACGATTTTGCTGAGTTTTTTTCCATGATTTTACCGCATTTTTTTTGCCGCAACTTGAAGCAATGCCCGTGTATTCTTGAGGTCTATGGACCTTAAGTTGCATCAAAGTGGGACCAAAGTAGTGCAGGGACTACTTTGAAGTCGCTGTGTCTTGAAGTCGCACAGATATGACCGGTACTCATTGGAAATCATGGGGTACGACATGTCATGCAACTTTTCAGTCCCAAATCGCATGAAAAGTCACACTAGTGGAAACCTAGCCTGAGGGTTGCCACCTGTCCTGGATTCACCTAGACAGTTCGGGTTTGGAATCATGCGTTGTTAGGCAGTCTGAAACCCGGACACATTATTCAGACTGGACTATGGCTTCCCAGCAGAGTTGCTGGCTGCAGTTGTCTAAGCTGAGAGTGTGGTGTTACACTCTCTTTCACACTGCCCAAAGCCAGCACTAACAACCCCCCCCCCCACACCCACACACACACAGATGGGAGAGGAGAGAGAGGGCTCGATCTGCACCTCTTCCTCCCGCCCCTCTGTGTCTGCCCACACTCCAATCCCTGGTGCTGTGCCTCAGAAAAGGAACGTGGGGGGCAAGAAATTTGAAGTCCAGCAGCCTCAGATACATCTGGATGAGAGGTGCTGACTGCCATGGGGTGAGTGAGCTCACCAACCATCCCTGTCTGTAATTGAAGTCTCCCCCCCCCCCTCTCTCCTGTCTCTGAGTGGGTACACTAAGGTAAATCAGGGTTCCCAGAGCATCCCTTATGTTAGAGTCCCCAGTGGTGTTACGCTATATCTGGGTTTTCCAAGATTTATTTGGTGGTGGTATGGTGAAGAAACAGGGATTTGGAGGACAGAGAAGCAAAGGAGGAGTTCTTATAGATGAACAGCAGCAATAGAGAAAAAGCACTTGGAGACCTTCTTATAATATAAGGGGTCACAGGTAAGTGAGTGAGTTTTCCACAAGGTGTATGTGCACTTATCACTACGGTCACTGAATTCTAACTCAAGCACATTAAACTGTGAAACATTACAGAATTGTCACTGCAGATTTGAATGTTTATATGGACAATTTGGGGTTGATTTAGTAAAACTGGAGAGTGCAAAATCTGGTGCAGCTGTGCATTATAACCAAACAGCTTCTACCTTCAGCTGCTCAATTAAATTGGAAGTCCAGGCTAAAACTAAAATCCCTGCATCTATAGCCACCAACATTCTAACACTAATCTATCTAGCCCTGAAAAGAAAAAATCTGTATACATACCTTTTCTGTAAGCGATTCGACCCGATCTCCAGTGGCGGAAGCTCTGCAGAGGACACGGCTGACAACGGCTGAGAAATCAATGGGAAGTTATGTCACCCATAGAGTTACTATGGGGCTTTTGTTGACCGACGTGCCCTCTGCACCTGCCTACACAGCGAAGCCGCGGCTGACAGCTCAGCATGGGATCAGAGTATCCACAGCTGGAGATTGTGTTGGATCGCCTGCAGAAAAGTTATGTATACAGATTTTTTTTTTCAGGCCTAGATAGGTTAGAATGTTGGTGGCCATAGATGCAAAGCTGCACCAGATTTTGTACATCCTTTACCATTGAGGTTGGCTTGTAAATTGGAGACATCCTGTAAGGACATTATTCCACTGCATAGGATGGTGTCATCTGCAAACACTGAAAAGGTATTTTTAATCCTAGACCCAATATCATTTATAAAGATATTAAAAAGTAAGGGTCCCAACACTGAACCTTGGGGTACACCACTAATAACCTTAGGTCATTCAGAGTAAAAATCATTAACCACTACTCTCTGAATTCGGTCTTTTAACCAGTTTTCTGTCCATTTACAAATTGATCTTTCCAAGTCTGTAGACTTTACCTTACACATTAGCCGTGTGTGGGGAACTGTGTCAAACGCTTTTGCAAAATCCAAGTATACTACGTCCACAGCCACCCCTCTGTCCAAGGTTTTACGTACCTCGTAAAAAGAAATCAGGTTTGTTTGACAACTTCTGTCCTTTATGAACTCATGCTCTCTGTTGCTTAATTTTTTTTTTTTCCAGCTAGAACTCATATATGTGGTCTTTTAATAAACTCTCCAGTATCTTTCCGACTATAGAAGTTAAAATAACAGGTCTATAGTTACTTGGTAAAGACTTTGTCCTTTTTTAAATATGGGCTCCACATTGGCCTTCCAATCCAGTGGTACTATTCCAGTCATTAAAGAGTCCCTAAAAATCAGAAACAATGGCTTTAAAATGACAGAGCTCAATTTTTTGGGGATTTGTGGTTGTATGCCATCTGGTCCAGGTGCTTTATTCACCTTTATTCTGTCTAAATATTTCTGGACTATATCAATTTTGAGCCAACCACACTCTAAATATAAATGCACATGATTCAAATGGGACACATTTTTTTAAAAAATACATTATATACCTGTTTATAAGTTTTTCTAACTAACCAGAAAAATGATTAGTTGTTATGTAGCTAATACAGAATAGTTTTGTGCTTATAAATAATCTCCATTCGGGATGCAGTGGTAAGTCTTGTCTCAGCACGGTCACGTATACACCATCTGCTACATTTAAAACTGTGTGAAAGGTATGGCAAACATTTTGCCCAGAGTGTTATTGTTGTGCTGAATAAGCTCTGGGCAAAATATCTAAATGTGGAAACGGTGACCCTGACTAGGGTTCAAATGATGCTTCCCTCACGTGGAGCTGAAAATGTAAACAATACCAAAAAAAACGCATCTACATACACATTTACAAAAAGGTGATGTTCAACAACTTCTTTTAAAAACGAGAAAGTGTTTTGTAAATTAAGAGAGTAGAAAGTTACCTCAAATTACCAAACCCGTCATGTACATACAGTTGTGCTCATAAGTTTACATACATGTACAATGATAACACAAAAACCTTTCTTTCACTCATGGTTAGTGTTTGGCTGAAGCCATTGGTTATCAATCAACTGTGTTTACTCTTTTTAAATCATAATGACAGCAGAAACTACCCAAATGACCCTGATCAAAAGTTTATACACCCCAATTCTTAAAGTGGAAGTAAACCCTCCTATCGTTTTTAGCCAAGGAAGCTGCCATTTCGGCCTCTGTTTAATCTACAACTGCCATGATGCTGCACATGTGATCATTTATGACACTAGCCATTGGATGGTTTGACAGTCTGGTTGAGAGTAACCAATGGGAGGGTTACATTCCCGGCACGTGCCGGAAATGTAACTTATTTAAAACGGTTAAATGGATGGGTTTACTTCCGCTTTAATACCATTTATCAATGACAGTTTGAAGTCTTTTGTGGTATTTGTGGAAGAGGCTCTTTATCTTTGCAGATGGTAAAGCTGCCCATTCCTCTTGGCAAAAAGTCTCCAGTTCCTGTAAATTCGTGGGTTGTCTTGCATGAACTGCATGTTTGAGATCTCCCCAGAGTGGCTCAATGATATTGAGGCCAGGAGACTGAGATGGCCACTCCAGAACCTTCAATTTATTCTGCTGTAGCCAAAGACAGGTCAACTTAGCCTTGTGTTTTGGATCATTGTCATGTTGGAATGTCGTCCCATGCGCAGCTTCCTGGCTGATGAATGCAAATGTTCCTCCAGTATTTTTTGATAACATACTGCCTTTATCTTGCCATCAATTTTGACCAAATTTTCTATGCCTTTGTAGCTCACACATTCCCAAAAAATCTGCGATCCACCTCTGTGTTCCACAGTAGGAATGGTGTACCTTTCATCATAGGCCTTTTTGACTCCTCTCCAAATGTAGCTTTTATGGTTGTGGCCAAAAAGCTAAATTTTGGTCTCATCACTCCAAATGACTTTGTGCCAGAAGGTTTGAGGCTTGTCTCTGTGCTGTTTGGTCATTGTAGGCAGGATATTTTGTGGCATTTGCATAGTAATGGCTTTCTTATGGCGACTCGACCATGCAGCCCATCTTTCTTCAAGTGCATCCTTATTGTGCATCTTGAAACAGCCACTCTGCATGTTTTCAGAGAGTCCTGTATTTCACCTGAAGTTATTTGTGGATTTTTCTTTGCATCTCAAACACTTTTCCTGGCAGTTGTGGCTGAAATTTTAGTTGGTCTACCTGACCGTGGTTTGTTTTCAACAGAACCCCTACTTTTCCACTTATTGATTCGAGTTTGAACACTGCTGATTGGCATTCTCAATTTCTTGGATATATTTTTATATCCCTTTCCAGTTTTATACAGTTCAACTACCTTTTCTCGCAGATCCTTTGACAATTCTTTTGCTTTCCCCATGACTCAGAATCCAGAAACATCAGTGCAGCACTGGATGAAAGATGCAAGGGTCTGTCAGGAGTCAGGAGGAGAAACTAATTGACCTTTTATATACACTAATTACAAGCAAACAGATCACAGGTGAGGATGGTTACCTTCAATAGCCATTCAAACCCTTTGTGTCAACTTGTGTGCATGGTATCAGGCCAAAATCACCAGGGTAATGATATATTTTGATCAGGGTCATTTGGGTAGTTTCTGCTGTCATTATGATTAAGAGTAAACACAGTTGGTTGATAATAAATGGCTTCAGCCAAACACTAACCCTAACCGTGAGTGAAAGAACATTTTTTTGTGTTATTATTCATATTCTCAGAAAAATGGCAAAGAAATCATAAATTCTGCCAGGGTATGTAAACTTATGAGCACAACTGTATATTCTTAACCACTTCAATACAGAGCATTTTCACCCCCTTCCTGCTCAGGCCAATTTTTAGCTTTCACGCTGTCACATTTTGAATGACAATTGCATGGTCATGCGACGTTGTACCCAAATAACATTTTGATAATTTTTTCCCCCACAAATAGAGCTTTCTTTTGGTGGTATTTGATCACCTCTGCTTTTTTTTCCGCTAAACAAAAAAAGATCGACAATTTTGAAAAAAACACAATATTTATTACTTTTTGCTATAATAAATATTCCAAATTTAAAAAAAAATATTTTTCCTCAGTTTAGGTCAATATGTATTCTTCTACATATTTTTGGTTAAAAAAAATCGCACCCTGCCAACCTGACTTCTCACCCGGGACCTATAACACCCTTGCGAGGCAACCCGGAATTCCCTCCAGGGGAATCACACCTTTTCCTGCAAGACGAATGGCCACATGAAGACATTTTAGTCCACCAACTATTCAAGAGAGGCCGAATCCGTCCTCTTGAGGATTTAGCCACTGTATCACAGACCCAATCATTCCCTTTCTGGTCCTACGGACAGATAAGGAATTTCCTCATGACACGAAACCCCCGACCGCATGCCTGAGGAATCTCACGCAATTCGAAACCCTCTGTACCCAGACCTCCCCACAAAGACACGTTATCTCTTGTTTATATTCAATGCTGCAAGAATCACCAACCTACAAACATGGTACCAACATCGCGCGTTCCTCATGGGAGAAGGACCTACGATTGTCCTTGTCCGATGAGGTATGGGCAGCAATATACACCTACGCACACAAATGCTCGCTAAATGTAGCACTCCAAGAGAATAGCTATAAAATCATTACTAAATGGTATAGGACCCCTGAACGCCTACACAAATTCTCTCCCTCAACTACGAATAAATGTTGGAGGTGCAACTCCGCGGTCGGCTCGATGATCCACATATGGTGGGAATGCACGCTCATTCAACCTTTCTGGAAAGAGGTACATTCCTTAATAGAACAAGTTACAACTTACACTCTAGACTTCAGTCCCGCACAATTCTTACTACACCACTCTTCCCTCTCCAAACGTTCCTATTACAAGTCACTAGCGATGCACATGGTGAGTGCCGCTAGACTCTGCATCCCAGCACACTGGCGATCCACCACCACCCCTCCCATCAAAGAATGGTTGCGCAGAATCTCTAAGATAGAAGAAATGGAGGAGTTGATTCATATTTCACAAGAGAGAGTAGATAAATTCACCACAATATAGGCGTGCTGGATACATTTCAAATCAACAGAAAATTACAAATCCATAATCCCCACATGACAGAACGGATCTCATAAACCGCTCTCCTTAGACCTAGGGTATCCCTCCCGCACTTCAGGGGGGGTCCCTGGGAACTGGTGACGGCCCCCGACGTGCCCGAATCCCCCACCCTCCCCACAACCCATACCCCTCCCCTCACCCCCTTCTTCTATATCCTTTTCTTTACTCCTCCCCCCTTCCCCTTCCATACTTCCCCAGAAGACCTGGAATACTCTGGTTATTCTCGGCCTTCCCTGACCATATTCTATAGGGGATCTCCTGACCACAGCCTGTACAAGGTGAAAACCACACTGGCGTCAGGACGGGACCCGTTGAAGATGGCCCCACTGGCGTGTCTCCTCTTCCATTTGAACTGGAATACCCAAGAACACATAGGTATCGTACCCCTTTTCTTATACATACCCTGCTCTATTCTTGCCCTCGTTCAGTTCAGCCACATCCGGACATACTATAAGCTCCAATTAGAGGTACCGTAGATTGCATGGTCCTGCTTATATTATATGATGTCTGTAATATCCCTTGAGATCCCCATATACCTGCTCATGTATGTACTTATCCAATTTACCTGCTCATGTATGTACTTATTCAAAATATGTAAAATGTTTGTTACCTGTTTATGTCAACATTTTCTCAATAAAAACGTTATGGAAAAAAAAATCGCAATAAGCGTATATTGATTTGTTTGCGCAAAAGTTATAGCGTTTACAAAAAAGGTGGATAGATTTATGTCATTTTTATTATTTTTTTTTTTTTACTACTAATGGCAGCGATCTGCAATTTTTATCCTGACTGTGACATTGCGGCGGACAGATCGGACACTATTTTGGGACCATTGACATTTATAAAGCGATCCGTGCTATAAAATTGCACTGATTTACTGTATAAATTTCACTGGCAGGGAAGGAGTTAACACTAGGGGGAGCTGAAGGGGTTAAATGTGTGTCCTAGGGAGTGATTCTAACTGTGGGGGGAGGGGACTGATGAGTGGAGGAGACTGATCGGTGTTCCTATATACAAGGAACATATGATCAGTTCACCTCTCCCCTGACAGGACGTGGATCTGTTTGTTTACACACACAGATCTACGTCCCTGCTCTGTGATGAGCAGGGACGGACATCGCGGCCGCCGGGCACGCGCATCGGGTTCCCAGTGATGCGGCAGCGCGTGCGCGCTCTCCACAATGCCGGGAAGCTGAGGACATCATATGACATCCACCCGGAGGGAGGAAAGGTTCCTGCTGAGTTTAAACAAATGAGAGGCAACAGCAAAAAACATATATTTTTTTTTTTTTTACACGGAAATCAGTAAAAAAAAGATAAAGAATAATATACAAAAGAGAAAAAAAAGGGATGGGGAAAGAAGGAGGGAAGTATGGTTGTATTCCACTGCTACTTTTATCAAGGCGGTTTGGAGAAAACTGGAACTGTTGCCTGTTGTTTAACTCTCCAATTGTCTATTTACAAAATGCCTTACATTCTGTGACAAAGAATACAATGTTTTTTTGTGAATGGATGAGGGGAAAAAAAAAGGAGAGTGAATGACACAATCCTTAACTGTACTATAGCTGAAACTATCAGCTAAAAATAAAAAATAAAGTAGAAGAGCACTGTGTATCCAGGATTACCATCATTAATAAAACTGTAATCTGTGCAGTAACCTGCAATGCTATGGGCATAGAATACCAATCATTAGATGTCACTTATTTATAATGTGCTGTTTACAAAAAAACATTTTTTTTTCCTGGAGCTCCACTTTAAAGTTAGATAGTTATATCTGTGGGAAGGATAAAAAAAAATTAGAGTGAACAGTTGTGAGATATCAGAGGGAATATGTACCCCTAGAAATGTTTAAGAGCTTAGGCAAATCTTGAACAGAAACTTGTTTTTCAGAGGAATTATGAGGCGGTAAGGAAATATTGAGCATTTTGGATTTTGAGTAATTTACTTAAAGTTACTTAAAGCAGTAGTAAACTGCAGTTGATGAAAAAAAAATACCCTGCAAGGCAACGTCATCCCCTTCAAGGCATCGCATACTAGCACATTATGAGAGACTTTCCTCAAAACGAAGCCCTCCAGCGCCACGCTGTCCCCGCTGAGAGGGCTTCTATCTTCCCCCAGTCTTTCTTCCTGGTTCACAGTCTCTGGCTACATGAGTGGCCGGGGGCGTGATGACATCACTCCCGCCGTTGACGGCACGGGCTCTATAGGTCCGGCACTGCATGTGGGACCTTCAGAGCACATGCGCTGGTGACGTCACTGGCTGCATGCACTCTTAAATACGTCCTAAACTGTGTTTAGGAGATATTCACAGTACGTAAAGGTAAGCATTATTATATGCTTACCTGTAGGTATAACAGAGTTTACTACCACTTTAAGGAGCCAAATAAATTAAATGAATTTGCTATGGATGGCATAGATATGAGTTGTGTAATGTAGAGTAAAAGGTCATCAGAAAAAAGGAAGAGCCTTGGGGGACGGGAGCTAGTGTTCATACCTGCTGTTGAGGGGTTTTGTTGAAGGGCAATGGGCAGGTGTTCCATTGTTATCACATATACAGTGAGGGAAAAAAGTATTTGATCCCCTGCTGATTTTGTAAGTTTGCCCACTGACAAAGAAATGATCAATCTATAATTATAATGGTAGGTTTATTTTAACAGTGAGAGACAGACCAACAACAAAAAAATCCAGAAAAATGCAATTAAAAATTGTTAAAAATTGATTTGTATTTTAATGAGTGAAATAAGTATTTGACCCTTTGCAAAACATGACTTAGTACTTGGTTGCAAAACCCTTGTTGGCAATCACAGAGGTCAGACGTTTCTTGTAGTTGGCCACCAGGTTTGCACACATCATAGGAGGGATTTTGTCCCACTCCTCTTGCAGATCCTCTCCAAGTCATTAACGATTTGAGGCTGACGTTTGGTAACTCAAACCTTCAGCTCCCTCCACATATTTTCTATGGGAATAAGGTCTGGAGAATGGCTAGGCTACTCCAGGACCTTAATGTGCTTTTTCTTGAACCACTCTTTTGTTGCCTTGGCCATGTGTTTTGGCTCATTGTCATGCTGGAATACCCATCCACGACCCATTTTCAATGCCCTGGCTGAGGGAAAGAGGTTCTCATCCAAGATTTGACGATACATGGCCCTGTCCATCATCCCTTTGATGCGGTGAAGTTGTCCTTTCCCCTTAGCAGAAAAATATCCCCAAACCATAATGTTTCCACCTCCATGATTGACGATGGGGATGGTGTTCTTGGGGTCATAGGCAGCATTCCTCCTCCTCCAAACACAGCAAGTTGAGTTAATGCTCAATTTTGGTCTCATCTGACCACAACACTTTCACCCAGTTCTCCTCTGAATCGTTCAGATGTTCATTAGCAAACTTCAGATGGGCCTGTGCATGTGCTTTCTTGAGTAGGGGGACCTTGTGGGCACTGCAGGATTTCAGTCCTTCACGGCGTAGTGTGTTACCAATTGTTTTCTTGGTGCCTATGGTCCCAGCTGCCTTGAGATCATTGACAAGACTCTCCCGTGTAGTTCTGGGCTGAATCCTTCTCATGATCGTTGAAACTCCACAAAGTGAGATCTTGCATGTAGCCCCAGACCGAGGGAGATTGGCAGTTATTTTGTGTTTCTTCCATTTGCAAATAATCGCAGCAACTGTTGTCATCCTCTCACTAAGCTGCTTGGCGACGGTCTTGTAGCCAATTTCTAGTTCAAAGATTTTTATTTTTAAACAAACAAAAAAAACAGAAACCATAAAGAACATACAAGAAAAATAAAAACAGTATATATCACATATATTCACTTGCATACATGTTGTATCTTGAAAAGGAATAAGCTGAAATGTCAGCATGGGTTTAGTTCATATTACAGTATATATAAAACGTACAAAAGTCGAACACTGGTGAAAAAAAAAAAAACGCCTAAAAGGTAATGTTATGTGGTTATAGCAAGTAACCTCGAATCATATCCAGAGACATTATAGACATGCCTCCAGACCGCTTTACCACCCCATATGGGTTCATGCTGTGGCAAAGCGGGGGCAATTTGAAGTAAAAAAAAAGAACAGGTATACCATAGTAACGAGAGTATATAGGTATTACTTATCTTCACTACAGAACAAATGTATGGAAATAAGATCATACCCTGATAACTTCAGTGTTCTGAGGCTGCAGAATAAACTATCTGTTCGACTTAACATGCTGGTTATAATTATAAAAAAATGTGATATAGAAACAATAATAATGAAAAAATAAGAGATTGAAGAGAGAAAGAAGGAAAGGAAGGAAAGAGTCTCTCCAGGTGATGATTACACTGCAAAATAGGATATTGAAAGATATTTGCTAAAAGAAAACCAAAGTTCTATTGAGGTAACAGTAGTGACTGGTCGAAATCAGGGGGCAGATAATGTTTTACCCATGGTTGCCAAATCTGTTTAAATTTATCAATATTATTATCTTCTATGGCCGACATTTTAGCGTAGGTCAAAGCTCTATTCATTCTGTGCTTAGCTTCCGCTACTATAAGGGTATTGGATTTCCATGCTTTAGCTATGGTTTGTTTGGCCGCTGTGCTGAGCTGAAGAAATAGCTTAAACTGAGGATGAGTCAGTGAAGAGGGTTTCAGGTTCAGCAGAGCCATGGCTGGATCCGGAGGTATAGAGCGTTCTAGAGCTTTGGAAGCCATAGCGAAAATATTTGACCAGAATTCTTGAACCACCGGGCATTGCCACCAAATATGGAAATGGGTACCTTGGGAAGTGCAACCTCTGAAACAATTAATAGGATATGTCGGGGAAAACTTGGCAATTCTAGCAGGTACTAGGTACCATCTTGCTAAGACTTTAAAGTTAGTTTCAAGAGCATAACAATTCGGGGAAGAGCTTTTAGTTGCATTCCATACATTAGACCAGTCATTAATGTCAAAAACCCGGTTCATATCTAATGCCCATTTCTCTGCATAAGAGGGTAATATATCTTTGGGAAGAGTAGTAAGCTGTTGATATATTAATGAAATAACACCTCTAACATGTGGGTCGCTTTTGCATATACGCTCAAATTGAGACATTTGATTAAGTGGTGTACCAGAATTTAGAAGCGGGGTGTAGAAATTTTTAACTTGCAAGTATCTAAAGGTTTCAGATCTTGGGAGTCCGTACGTGTCACATAATATTGGGAATTCCAGAATGTTGGAGTTATTACATAACTGGTATAATCGTGATAATTTTAAGGTGGACCAAACAGAGAATGATTTCGGATAACGCCAAGCTGGATAGAAGGCTGGGTTCCCGAGGAAAGAGAGAAGAGGATTATGTGGGGATTGGAGGTTGGAAGGTTTACCAAATTTATCCCATATAGATAAGGAGTGTTTCGTGATGGGGTTAGCAATATGTGTCCTATCTTTGGGATGAATCCATAAGAGATTAGCAATAGAAATAGGATCGCATTCTACAGACTCAATTAACATCCAAAGGGGTGATTCTTCTACAGAGTGGTATTTCGTAAGAATTGAGAGTTGTGCAGCAGAATAATAGGAAGCAAAGTTTGGTAAGCCTAGCCCTCCCTTCAATTTGCTAAGATATAATGTGGTTAATGGAATCCGTGGTTTGGTTTTACCCCAGATAAAGGCCAAGACCCTACGTTGTAGTATTCTAAAGAAATAGGCTGGTATTGGGATAGGTAAAACCCTAAATAAATAAAGAAATTTTGGTAAAATTGACATTTTTATTGCATTAATCCTACCCAACCAAGACAAGGGGAGAGAAGACCATAGTTTCATATAGTTAGTAACCTGTTTTAATAATGGGAGATAGTTAACTCTGAATAGTTCTTTGAGTGAATTTGTGAGTTGAACTCCTAGGTAGGGTAATTGATTAGATACCCAGTGAAACGGTAAAGTAGATTGGAGATGCAGGAGCTCAGCTTGTTCTAGAGAGATATTAAGCACATTCGATTTGGTGGGGTTAACTTTAAGTCCAGAGACCGCAGCGAATTTATCTAGTATGTTCAATAAATTTGGGGCAGATATAAGTGATTGGGATAAGAATATGAGAATATCGTCAGCAAAGAGACATATTTTATGTTGATAACCACCTAATTCAATACCCTTGATATTTATATTTGTCCTAATTATTTGTGCTAATGGTTCGATGAGGAGAGCGAAAAGTAAGGGAGATAAGGGACATCCCTGTCTCGTACCTCTACAGATGTTCAACATAGCGGATTTATAGCCAGCATATTTAATGTATGCTTTTGGGCTATTATATAACGAGGAGATCCATTGTAAGAAATGATTCCCAAATCCCCATTTCTGTAGTGTATACTGCATATAAGGCCAGGTGACAGAATCAAACGCTTTCCTAATATCAAGAGATACTAGGCATGAAGGAATGCGTCTAGATTTAGCTGCGTTTATGAGCAGTAGAGCACGTCTGATGTTGTCACCTGCCTGTCTTTTTGGCATAAAGCCGGTTTGATCGCGGTGTATTAATTGACCAATGACATTGTTGAGACGGGTGGCTAATATTTTAGCTAGTATTTTTATGTCAAGGTTGAGTAAAGATATAGGACGATAATTTGTCCAGGAAGTAGTGTCTGAGTGTGGCTTGGGAATCATCACTATAATAGAAGTAAGTGTTTCTGTACGGAAAGATTCTTTTTCAAGTAAGGAATTGAAGGCTCTGGTCAAAATAGGTGCTAATAAATGTGAAAACTGCTTATAATATAAGGCTGAAAATCCGTCTGGGCCTGGTCTTTTATTAAGTTTCAAGTGTTTTATTGCATGTAGGACTTCGGAGGTAGTTATAGGTCGTTCAAGGTTATCGTGTTGTAGTTGATCTAGGGTAGGAAGGTCTATAGTAGAGAACATGCTATCGGCTTTCGAAGTATCAAACTCTTGGTTAGAAGAGTATATTTTAGTTAATTTGGAGTGAAATACTTCCAGTATTTTAACCGGGTTACTAGTGTATCCGTCTCTTGAAGTCTTAAGCCTAAAGGAGGATTGTACTTTTTGTATCGTTTTCAAGCAGCGGGCCATAGGAGTGTCGGGCTTGTTGGCTTTGAGATATTGGATATGTTGGCGTTTACGCATTAGTTTGTCTGCAGAGTCAGTTAAAAAAAGGTCAAGGTCAAGGCATGCTTTCTCAAGTTTCGTGTGATTGGCAGTAGTCGGTGAAGTTTGGAAGGTTGAGTGGCATGTGTTGAAGGCAGTTTCCAGTTTTGCAAACATAAGTTTGCGTTCCCTTTTGAGTGAGGATGATAGACGAATCAAGTTTCCTCGAATCACAGTTTTGTGTGCTTCCCACAACGTTAAGGAAGAAACATCGTCTGTATCATTAGAGGAGATGTAATCAGATAACATTTGCTCTATTGACTGTTTGTGAGATGGATGGGTTAGCAAGGTATCGTTAATATTCCAATTGGTATCATGGGATCTGGGTATAGTTGAGGCAAGGGTGGTAAAAACAGCACAATGATCAGACCATGGTAATGGGACGATTTTGGATGAGAGTATTTCTGGTAAAATACTAGATGGAACAAAGATATGATCAATGCGAGAGAAAGATTTGTGTGGGTACGAGTAATGTGTATAGCGCCTATTGGTAGGATTTCGTTCTCTCCATGTGTCTACTAATTTGTGTGTTGAAAGCAGGGGTTGTAGGGTCATCTTGGCAGAATTCGTATTAGGTGTAATCGGGGATTTGTCTAGGAAGGGGAATACGGTAGCATTGGAGTCTCCACAAATGACTAATGTGCCAAATTTATGGGTATCAATAGTTTGAAAAAGGTGAGACATAAAAGCTAATGGTCGCTTGTTAGGGGCATAGTAGGAGACAACTGTAATGGGGGCGTCAGCAAGATAACCAGTAACCAAAATGTATCTACCTTCTGGATCATTCAGTTGCGACACTAGAGTAAATGGGGTGCTACGGTGAAAACCTATAAGAGTGCCCCTTTGTTTAACAGAAGCTGAGGAAACATAATACTGCGGATAATTAGAAGATAGAAATTTCGGATGAGCCTTTTCTATAAAATGAGTTTCCTGCAAACATATAATATGTGCTTTTTTTGCATGAAAAGTGCGCATAGCTTTTGAACGTTTGTGGGGGATATTAAACCCTTGTACATTTAAAGACAAAACATTTACAGGGGCCATGTCTATGCAGTATTAGATACTATATAGATAAAGATATAACTTACTTCCAAGTACGAGATCATCACCTGGGGAGAGAGAGAAGTAAAGGGTGCAGGAAGGAAGAGAGTAAAATAAGAAGAGCAAAATCGATCAACCCTATTATAATAGCACATTAATGTTAAGTAAAGATAACAACTTAGGGTGTAGGAACGTCTACGGTGCATATTATGTATGCTCCGTGAGGTTCCAGAACCATCGTCAGAGACCCGCATAATCCTAGCGGGTGTCTGAGGATGTTACAGGGGGCAGCAAGAAGTTCCTGAGGGAGGAGCATCACCGAAGGACCACGGGATTATATAAAGAAAATATATATTAACTGAAAGTCCGCTTTGTTGAAGGACCTAGATAAAAAATAAG
>CM053027.1:193067243-193083462 GCA_028564925.1 Lithobates sylvaticus | reverse complement strand
CAGCATCTTATTTAGCCACCTAATATATTCAGATAGTCATTTGTTGTTTCTTTTGCACTTCTGGGATGTCCCATTTTTCCACAGGCTGCATTGCCTGTTCCATCCAGGTTTCATACTCTTCTCTAGCCGGCACCAGCTGTGGCCAAGAGAAGAGTCTCAGCTTCCTGTAGCCTGCTCCTGAATGCACAACATGGCTTCCCAGGGCAGTAAAGAACTCTGCCCTTATGGTTCTCAAGTTTGATGATGCAGAAGTCTCTTCCACTGGAGTTGCCTGGCTTGAGCTCTCAGGGTTAGCATTCTTCACTCTCAGATGAACCAGACAAGCTCCAAATTGGGATTTCACTCTTTCATTCTAACAAGGCATAAGTGCAAGAGACTGCCTAATCAACTCTCAAATCCACCATGAATGTTTTTTTGGTCAGGCACAATTGTTAAGACCATTCTATTCTGCCCTTTTATTTTTCCCTCCACTGGACAGCAGTGACTGGGTGGAGGCTTTGCTGGTGGATCCGGGATGAGCCCACGCAATGGCTCCCGCTGCTGCCTTTGTGAGCAGAGAGAGAGAGAGAGAGAGAGAGAGAGAAAAGAACCACTGCAGACATTAGAGACTTTTTTTACTTTAATGCAGGAAATTCATTAAGGTAACACATTTTTAGCCTTTAGAACCACTTTAAAGATGGCTGCTGAGCTTCAGCATTAATGAATATTCAGTTTAACCTTGTCCACACTGTGGAAGGATAATACAGCAGCCACAAAAGAAGAAGAAGAAGTAAACACAGCAGTTATCAGCTACAGTACCGGTTAAACAGATTTTAGGCACTTTTGTTGGGCTGCATTTTGAACAGAAGAAACGACAGTCAGCCTTGTATTCAAACATCAACATTAGATTGTGTTCACTGAGAAGGAGACAAAAATAGGGAGTCCATGCCCAGTATTTAAGCCCAAGGCTGCATGTTAAACAGAAGAGAAAATGGCCAGGTTTTAACCCGAAAAATTAATACTAGTGTGCATAATTTTATAGAAACAAGCCGGCAAGTCCATATAGAGTATTAAAGCATTTTATTAGAAGGTTTATACATAGGGAGAAACCCATGTCTCTAGCTGAGTTTTTATATATATAAACTCAGCTAGAGACATGGGTAGCAAAGAATGTTCCCCTTTCAGGCCAAGGACTAGGGATTGGGGAGAAAAAAACTAAAACATACTGTGTCAACTAGTAAGGAAAAAGAAGAAAAAAGGATAGCCTAAATAATAAATAATGACACTCACTGTCCAACGATTTCACTGTCCCACATCCTAGTTGAGGACAATTTACAGGCAGATTATCTCAGCCACCACCATCTGGACCAAGGAAATGTTCTGCCCTCGGATACTCTAGTTAATACTGGGGTCCCTTTTCAGGCTATGTATGCCTTTACTGAGCATTCTATCGTGCCTACCCCACAAATTAAAATGGGAGAGGGAGACAAGACATCCTCAGTACTTAGACAACCTCAGCCTTCATACAGAAGACCCCTGGCCTCTTCCAACAGACTGGAGCTGTTTTCTCAGGGCCATTTATTCCACCCTGTTTCATAGTCTTTGAATTAATAGCATGACTGTTGAAACCCAGCAGTCTGTTTAATAACAGAATTTACTCTGTGCCCTACATCTGGCCCTTCTAAAATCCAGTCTGACCAGAATCTAGATCTCATTCCCTAGATAGGGTGAGTTTTGGCCTTCTGTATTCCTTCTAATGGCCTTGAGCTTCACCTCTCTCACAGAAAAACTATATTCAAGCTTTTTCTTGCATCAGCTCCCCCTTGTAGCAACCTGTTTTCCCTTGGGACCTTAACCTAGCTCTTTTCTGCCAGGCAGAAACCACCCATTACACATCAGGGATATTCCCTTACCTGTATAGTAACATATGGTGGTTCTGACAAGATACTGGATAAGGCCATTAAGGGGATAAAAATGACTAAGCTTTTATCATCTCCAAGTTGCAGCACCACCAGCTCTAGCAACTTGCCCATCCTGCATTCTTCTCAGCCACCAGAGATGTAATGTCCCTGTACTTGCTTGCTGAAACTCATGTCTCTGGTCATGTGGACTCTGCCACAGACCACATGTTAGCTTTCAAAAGCTTGTCAAGGACAGGGATGGCCTGCTGAGTGAAACAATTGATGTTGGGTACCTGCCACTGTGATGGAGCACAGGCCGCAATGTCATGGAAAGGGCAGACAGCACCAGCTGGAGCGAGTGCAGCTGTAAACCCAGAAATTTTTCCAAGCTGTCCTTGAGACACTAGGCATGGGGTGAGATTGGGCAGGAGACAGCTACCCGGCAAAAGATGCTGCTTGAGAATGCAGGATGTGGTTAGGAGACTATGGACAAGGATGAAGCCTACTGCTTTGCCCTACTCTGTGTGGCCCCATGCTGATTTTCTCCCTTGCTTTATCTGCCATAAGATAGGCCTCTCAATTCTTTTGTCAGACTTCCAATCCTTTCACTTGGGACCACAGATGTTCCAGCAGTGACTGGGTGGAGGCTTTGCTGGTGGATCCGGGATGAGCCCACGCAATGGCTCCCGCTGCTGCCTTTGTGAGCAGAGAGAGAGAGAGAGAGAGAGAGAAAAGAACCACTGCAGACATTAGAGACTTTTTTTACTTTAATGCAGGAAATTCATTAAGGTAACACATTTTTAGCCTTTAGAACCACTTTAAAGATGGCTGCTGAGCTTCAGCATTAATGAATATTCAGTTTAACCTTGTCCACACTGTGGAAGGATAATACAGCAGCCACAAAAGAAGAAGAAGAAGTAAACACAGCAGTTATCAGCTACAGTACCGGTTAAACAGATTTTAGGCACTTTTGTTGGGCTGCATTTTGAACAGAAGAAACGACAGTCAGCCTTGTATTCAAACATCAACATTAGATTGTGTTCACTGAGAAGGAGACAAAAATAGGGAGTCCATGCCCAGTATTTAAGCCCAAGGCTGCATGTTAAACAGAAGAGAAAATGGCCAGGTTTTAACCCGAAAAATTAATACTAGTGTGCATAATTTTATAGAAACAAGCCGGCAAGTCCATATAGAGTATTAAAGCATTTTATTAGAAGGTTTATACATAGGGAGAAACCCATGTCTCTAGCTGAGTTTTTATATATATAAACTCAGCTAGAGACATGGGTAGCAAAGAATGTTCCCCTTTCAGGCCAAGGACTAGGGATTGGGGAGAAAAAAACTAAAACATACTGTGTCAACTAGTAAGGAAAAAGAAGAAAAAAGGATAGCCTAAATAATAAATAATGACACTCACTGTCCAACGATTTCACTGTCCCACATCCTAGTTGAGGACAATTTACAGGCAGATTATCTCAGCCACCACCATCTGGACCAAGGAAATGTTCTGGTCAGACTGTTCTGCCAGTCTGACCAGAATCTAGATCTCATTCCCTAGATAGGGTGAGTTTTGGCCTTCTGTATTCCTTCTAATGGCCTTGAGCTTCACCTCTCTCACAGAAAAACTATATTCAAGCTTTTTCTTGCATCAGCTCCCCCTTGTAGCAACCTGTTTTCCCTTGGGACCTTAACCTAGCTCTTTTCTGCCAGGCAGAAACCACCCATTACACATCAGGGATATTCCCTTACCTGTATAGTAACATATGGTGGTTCTGACAAGATACTGGATAAGGCCATTAAGGGGATAAAAATGACTAAGCTTTTATCATCTCCAAGTTGCAGCACCACCAGCTCTAGCAACTTGCCCATCCTGCATTCTTCTCAGCCACCAGAGATGTAATGTCCCTGTACTTGCTTGCTGAAACTCATGTCTCTGGTCATGTGGACTCTGCCACAGACCACATGTTAGCTTTCAAAAGCTTGTCAAGGACAGGGATGGCCTGCTGAGTGAAACAATTGATGTTGGGTACCTGCCACTGTGATGGAGCACAGGCCGCAATGTCATGGAAAGGGCAGACAGCACCAGCTGGAGCGAGTGCAGCTGTAAACCCAGAAATTTTTCCAAGCTGTCCTTGAGACACTAGGCATGGGGTGAGATTGGGCAGGAGACAGCTACCCAGCAAAAGATGCTGCTTGAGAATGCAGGATGTGGTTAGGAGACTATGGACAAGGATGAAGCCTACTGCTTTGCCCTACTCTGTGTGGCCCCATGCTGATTTTCTCCCTTGCTTTATCTGCCATAAGATAGGCCTCTCAATTCTTTTGTCAGACTTCCAATCCTTTCACTTGGGACCACAGATGTTGCAGCGGATGCAGAGGAAGATTCTTGTGGACTGGGGAGAAAGGTGAAAAAGAGACAGCAAGGACAATAATTCATGGCTGCAAGCCAGTATCATTCATGTTCTGCTCCAACCAAGCGTTGAATACTTATGTGCCTCCTCATGTGTGTGGTACCAAAATAACTGGTATATTTGCCACACTTGCTGCAAATAGAGGCTGCAAACCACCATGGCCCTGTTTGTAGCAGATTTGTTAAAATAGACCAAGACTGTAGAGTTTTTAAGAGCAGTCTTATAGATATCAGTTGCCTGCAGTTGTGGGGCAGTGCCATCCACTGGAATAGGATAGCTGCTCCCTTTACTCCTCTGCAAGTTGCTTCTGCCTCTGGATGACATCCTGCCTCACCGATGTTGTGTCTCCCTCACCTTCCGCCTCTACAATTTCTGGCAACTAGAGTCAGTCTTCCGCCCCATTATCCCTGCCCTCCTCATCAGTCAAGCCCACTTGGCAGTAGGCTGCAACGGCAAGAGGATTTATGGCAGTTGCATCTCCCTGGCTGTTGTCCCCTCCATCTGTGCTCCTGGCACTCTCCTCATCAACATCAGATACAATTATTTACTGCACATACATATACAGAAAGTTACTAATGCAGTGCTGAAATAATTCAGCTGATTCCTCATTTCCAGTTTGTAGGCCATGGTGGAATTGGCTGTGGAGGAGATGGAATAAGATGGTGCATTTGCAGCTACTGGGAATATATGTGCTGCTCTGCACCTGGGAGGTACAGAAATCCAGAAAATCACATTGTATTATTTTTAAGTAATTCATTTGCATTTTATTGCATGACATAAGTATTTGATAGATCAGAAAAGCAGAACTTAATATTTGGTACAGAAACCTTTGTTTGCAATTACAGAGATCATACGTTTCCTGTAGTTCTTGACCAGGTTTGCACACACATTTTGGCCCACTCCTCCATACAGACCTTTTCCAGATCCTTCAGGTCTCAGGGCTTTTGCTGGGACTTTCAGATCCCTCCAAATTTCTATTGGGTTCAGGTCTGTAGACTGGCTAGGCCACTCCAGGACCTTGAGATGATTCTTACGGAGCCACTCCTTAGTTGCCCTGCCCACTCCTTGTGTGTTTCTGGTCGTTGTCATGCTGGAAGACCCAGCCACGACACATCTTCAATGCTCTTACTGAGGGAAGGAGGTTGTTGGCCAAGATCTCGTGATACATGGCCCCATCCATCCTTTCCTCAATACGGTGCAGTCATCCTGTCCCCTTTGCAGAAAAGCAGCCCCAAAGAATGATGCTTCTACCTCCATGCTTCACGGTTGGGATGGTGTTCTTGGGGTTGTACTCATCCTTTTTCTTCCTCCAAACAAGGCGAGTGGAGTTTAGACCAAAAAGCTCTATTTTTGTCTTATCAGACCACATGACCTTATCCCATTCCTCCTCTGGATCATCCAGATGGTTATTGGCAAACCTCAGACAGGCCTGGACATGCGCTGGCTTGAGCAGGGGGACCTCGCACGCGCTGCAGGATTTTAATCCATGACAGCGTAGTGTGTTTTCTTTGAGACTGTGGTCCCAGCTCTCTTCAGGTCATTAAACAGGTCCTGCCGTGTAGTTCTGGGCTGATCCCTCACCTTCCTCATGAGCATTGATACCTCACGAGGTGAGAACTTGCATGGAGCCCCAGACCGAGGGAGATTGACTGTCATCTTAAACTTCTTCCATTTTCTAAATTGCTCCAACAGTGGTTGCCTTCTCACCAAGCTGCTTGCCTATTGTCCTGTAGCCCATCCCAGCCTTGTGCAGGTCTACAATTTTATCCCTGATGTCCTTACACAGCTCTCTGGTCTTGGCCATTGTGGAGAGGTTGGAGTCTGATTAAGTGTGTGGACAGGTGTCTTTTATACAGGTAACAAGTTCAAACAGATGCAGTTAATACAGGTAATGAGTGGAGAACAGGAGGGCTTCTTAAAGAAAAAATAACAGGTCTGTGAGAGCAGGAATTCTTACTGGTTGGTAGGTGATCAAATACTTATGTCATGCAATAAAATGCAAATAATTTTTGAAAAAATCATACAATGTGATTTTCTGGATTTTTATTTTAGATTCCATCTCTCACAGTTTAAGAGTACCTATGATAAAAATGACAGACCTCTACATGCTATGTAAGTAGGAAAACCTGCAAAATCGGCAGTGTATCAAATACTTGTTCTCCCCACTGTAACCCACCACACTGCACTCACTGTAATGAAGTATAATACAACACTGTATTAAGCACTGTAACATGTTTTGTCAGCTGTCCCTATCTACTTCAACTACACACACTGACAAAAGGCTGGTGGGAACATTGACTTTTATAGGGAGGGGGCTGACACATTAGAATGTCCTTAGTATTGGCTGTTCTAAGCCACATGAGTTCAAAGGGCAGGAATTGCTGGATTGGTAACTGGTTGTTATGGTGGTAATTAACCACCCTTTTTCTGAATTCTGACCAAAGTATGGGGCAAGCTCATGGTTAACCCAAACCTGAAGTTCCTCCTAACTGATTACAAATTAAAGGAATCTTACCCAAATTGCATCTAACTTTTCATAATGGCTCCTAAAGGAATTCCCTCAGCTTCTCTTATTGCGTTATGGTTTTGAGACAATTCTGTGGTTGTCTGGATAAAGAAAAGACACAGTAAAAGATCGGTCATCAGAGCATATTAGTTTTATTCAGTACTTGACGCACACTTTTTTTTAAGATATTTACACCAAACTTATGTGTATATTTTCCAAATTAACCAGTTGCCGACCGCCCACTGTCTATTGACGGTGGGGCGGTGCGGCTCTCCTGGCGGGACGCCGTCATATGACGTCCTCTAAGAAAACACGGCCGCGCGCGCGATCGCGGGCGCGCAGCCGTGCTCTGTCGGTGTCGGCGTGTCCCGGAGACACGCCGCGTCACCGACAGGGGTGAACAGCCATTGGGCATGGCTGTTCACCATGTGATCAGCCGCGATTACGTCACGGCTGATCACATTGTGAAGTCCCGGCTTTAGACCGCGCATGCGCGCGATCGGGAGCGCGCAGCGCGGTCATGTCGGTGGCGGCGTGTTCCCAGGAACACTGCTCGTCACCGACAAGGGTAAACAGCCAATGCCTGTCGGCTGTTTACCACGTGATCGGCTGTGATCCATTCACAGCCGACCACTAAATGTAAACAAAGACCGGTTACTAGCTGTTACCGGCTATTCTCTCCTCACACACCGTTACCAGTGTGAGGAGAGAACAGCCAGGACCAGTGAGTTACCGATCTTTGTCTGTTCTGTATTGTACTGCACCAAACACCTAAAGAGAACCTGTCACATCGCCCCCCCCCCCCCCCCCAATTACAGCTGTCACCCAACAGTCACCACATCAGTGTCCAAAAGTGCACCTGTCACCCATCAGTGTCCAAAAGTGCACCTGTCACCCATCAGTGTCCAAAAGTGCACCTGTCACCCATCAGTGTCCAAAAGTGCACCTGTCACCCATCAGTGACCATCGCCAGTGACCGTCATAAGTGACCGCCATCTGTGACCGTCATAAGTGACCGCCATCTGTGACCGTCATAAGTGACCGCCATCAGTGACCCAGATCTGTCACCTATCAGTGCCCAAAAAGTGCACCTGTCACTCACCTGTCACTGTCAGAGACTGCCGTCAGTGGTTCACCTGTTACCCATCGCCAGTGACCCATCCGTGACCCTCATCTGTCACCTATCAGTCACCATCAGAGACTGCCATCAGTGACCGTCACACGTCACCCACCAGTGACCGTCACCCGTCACCCACCAGTGACCGTCACCGTCACCCACCAGTGACCGTCACCCACCAGTGACACCATTCGTCACCTGTCACCTGTCACCTGTCGCCCATCACTGACCGTCACCCACCAGTGACACCATTCGTCACCTGTCACCTGTCGCCCATCACTGACCGTCATTTGTCACCAGTCGCACAGCCCATCAGAAAGAATGTCCAAAAGATTATATTCAAGTGAGGAGGCGTTCCAGATCCTCGCCATGACTGATGAGAGCAGCGGGGAGTTCTCATCAGATTCAAATGCCAATTCCAATCGTTCAAATTCAGCATTTGAACCGATCGAAAGCAGTATATCGGCAAATGAATCGGAGGAAGAATGGATCCCTCCTAAACGAGCACGGCGTTCTGGAAACCAGGCAGCCACCAGCAATACATCCCAGGATCAAATTCCCAGGCCCAGTACCAGCGCTGCCGCCAGCGAAAGGCCACAAGAAATGCCCAGCCCCAGTACCAGCACTGCCGCATCATCACGCCCAAATGCCAGCACAGGAACAAATCCCCCAACTACCAGCACTGGAGTGCCACGTCCCCCAAGAGCCAGGGCCGCTACATACCTCCCAGATGGTCTTGCCAATCCAACATGGCTGCCTTCCAACTCAGGATCAGCAAGAATCCCCCCTTTCACCGCACAGCCAGGTGTGCAGGCCAATACCCAAAATTTTTCCCCAATTGATTGTTTTCATTTATTTTTGCCCGACACTTTTCTGCAAGTCATCGTGGACCAGACCAATTTATATGCCCAGCAGTATATTGCCAACAACCCCCAATCATCTTACGCCCGTCCATTTGAGTGGAGAAGCTTGACTCTGGAGGAGTTCAAAGTGTTTATGGGCCTCACCATAAACATGGGGCTTACCAAAAAAAATGAAGGACATGCCTATTGGTCCACCGACCCCATCCACCACATGCCCATTTATTCTTTCGTTATGTCCCGGTCCCGATACAGGATGATAATGCGTTTTTTCCATTTCAGGGACAACAGCCAGTGCCCTCCCCGCAATCATCCAAATCATGACAAATTATATAAAATTCGCCCACTCATTGATTTCTTTTCCCAACGATTTGCAGAACTCTATGTCCCCGAAAAGCACATATGTGTAGACGAGTCCCTGGTACCCTTTTCAGGCCGGCTAGGAATAAGACAATACATTCCTAGCAAAAGGGCCAAATACGGAGTGAAGTTTTATAAGCTTTGCGAGAGAGCCACGGGATATCTGTATGCGTTCCGCATATACGAAGGAAGAGATTCCCAGCTCCAGCCCCCTGAGTGCCCGGCCTACATGGGCACAACTGGTAAAATTGTATGGGACCTGGCATACCCACTGCTGAGGAAAGGTTACCACATTTACCTGGATAACTTCTACACCAGCCTGCCCCTTTTCAGACACCTATACCTCGCAGAAACCCTGGCCTGTGGAACCTCCAGAAAGAATAGGAAGGGCTTCCCACAATCCATAGTAAACAAGAAATTGCGAAGGGGAGAAAGAGCAACCTTGCGATGCGACGAAGTGCTGGCTTTGAGGTGGAAGGATACCAGGAATGTGTTCATGATGTCCACCATCCATGATGACACTACGGTGGAAATTCAGAGACGACAAGGTCCCATCGTAAAGCCAAAATGTGTACACGATTACAATCTGTACATGGGGGGGGGGGGGGGGTGGATTTCAACGACCAAATGCTTCAGCCCAATTTAGCAATAAGGAGGTCCCGTTTTTGGTACAAGAAGGTAGCACTCTATTTAATTCATTTGGCCATTTATAATGCCTACATAGTTCACACCAAGTCCACAGAAAGCCCTTCCCACTTCCTAAAATTTATAGAAAATGTTGTCCGGTCCCTCATCTACGGTCAAAGACCCCCCCCAGAAAACCTTCGCTCCGATGCCGTTAGCCGACTTCACGAACGCCACTTCCCAGACCACATTCCACCAACTGAAGCAGGCCGAAGACGCCAAAAAAGATGTCGAGTATGCACCAAAAATGGATTTAGAAAAGATACCAGCTACCATTGTGTCGACTGTCCCTCCGAACCCGGCCTTTGCATTGGTGTATGCTTCAGACAATATCACACATCCCTAAATTATTAGCTCATATTCCTAACCATTTCCCCATTTTCAACATCTGTGCTGACCATTCCCCATGCTTCCTCAAATATCCACTGCCTTCCACGTGAACTGACCCTGGCCTGTTTTTTGACTATGCCTCTGCCAACCGTTTGGACTGCTTCCATGTGAAATGACCCTGGCCTGTTTTATCAACTACGCTTCTGCCTACTGCTTGGACTGCTTACATGTGAACTGACCCTGGCCTGTTTTATCAACTACGCTTCTGCCTACCGCTTGGACTGCTTGAACGTGAACTGACCCTGGCCTGTTTTATGGACTATGCTTTTGCCTACCGCTTGGACTGATCTGTTGCCCTGCTACTGTAGTACACAGGGGTCTCACATGTGAGGGGCTCCAGAAATGTTTTTCCGGATGGAGAAAACAATATTTTTGTTGTCTCCGGGTTTCTTAATTTCCGGATTAGGGTCTGGAGTCCGGAGGCTTCATAGAGATTTGGGTGGGTCGAAGCCTCTACCCCTGTGGCCCTGTGCACAGGTCTTACCTGATTGCGGCCCTCAGCCTGCTGCTGACTTACTGCCACTATCTCCCTGCCTGCAGCATAAACTGACCACACCTGGACACATTTTCTATGGACAAATGCTTTGGCTGTGCCGACGATATCCTGGTGCTGACTATAGACAATATTCCTACCTGCTGCCTGGATAATTACTATTGTTGCTAAGCACATCCCTGCCTGCTGCCTGCGGCCTGCTGTCTGCTGTCTGCTGCCTGCTGCCTGCTGTCTGCTGCCTGCTGCCTGCTGCCTGCTGTCTGCTGTCTGCTGCCTGCTGTCTGCTGCCTGCTGCCTGCTGCCTGCTGCCTGGACCAAATCCCTCCTCTGGGGACACTACAAAAACCACAGGTAATACTTTTTTTTTACCCTTTGCTCAATAGAATTTATTTTGGAGTGTATTTTTTGGTATGTAAATGCTATGTGTTAGAAATATAAGGGCCTTCAAAAATAATAGGTTGTCAGGAAATTAGAAGTGCAATTTATGCTTGTAGAACGCCTGAAGGTGCTACTTCAATGGTGGGCCTCTGTATATGGCCAGGCTGTGTAAAAGTCTCACACATGTGGTATCGCCATACTCAGGAGGAGTAGCAGAATGTATTTTGGGGTGTCATTTTTGCTATGTACATGCTATGTGTTGGAAATATCTTAAAAATGGACAACTTTGTGGAAAAAAAAATGCGTTTTCATTTTTTTTCCACATATTCCAAAAACTTCTGGAAAAAAATGAACAGTTCAAAAAACTCACAATGCCTCATAGATTATACGTTGGGGTGTTAGCTTTCCAAAATGGGGTCATTTTATGGGCGTTTCCATTGTCCTGGGGCTCCAGGGCCTTCAAAACTGTAATAGGTGATTGAGAAATGAGATGTGTAATTTATGCTTGTAGAACGCCTGAAGGTGCTACTTCACTGGCGGGCCTCTGTAAGTGGCCAGGCTGTGTAAAAGTCTCACACATGTGGTATCGCCATACTCAGGAGGAGTAGCAGAATGTATTTTGGGGTGTCATTTTTGCTATGCACATGCTATGTGTTGGAAATATCTTAAAAATGGACAACTTTGTGGAAAAAAAAATGCGTTTTCATTTTTTTTCCACATATTCCAAAAACTTCTGGAAAAAAATGAACAGTTCAAAAGACTCATAATGCCTCATAGATTATACGTTGGGGTGTTAGCTTTCCAAAATGGGGTCATTTTATGGGCGTTTCCATTGTCCTGGGGCTCCAGGGCCTTCAAAACTGTAATAGGTGATTGAGAAATGAGATGTGTAATTTATGCTTGTAGAACGCCTGAAGGTGCTACTTCACTGGCGGGCCTCTGTAAGTGGCCAGGCTGTGTAAAAGTCTCACACATGTGGTATCGCCATACTCAGGAGGAGTAGCAGAATGTATTTTGGGGTGTCATTTTTGCTATGCACATGCTATGTGTTGGAAATATCTTAAAAATGGACAACTTTGTGGAAAAAAAATGCGTTTTCATTTTTTTTCCACATATTCCAAAAACTTCTGGAAAAAAATGAACAGTTCAAAAGACTCATAATGCCTCATAGATTATACGTTGGGGTGTTAGCTTTCCAAAATGGGGTCATTTTATGGGCGTTTCCATTGTCCTGGGGCTCCAGGGCCTTCAAAACTGTAATAGGTGATTGAGAAATGAGATGTGCAATTTATGCTTGTAGAACGCCTGAAGGTGCTACTTCACTGGCGGGCCTCTGTAAGTGGCCAGGCTGTGTAAAAGTTTCACACATGTGGTATCGCCATACTCAGGAGGAGTAGCAGAATGTATTTTGGGGTGTCATTTTTGCTATGCACATGCTATGTGTTGGAAATATCTTAAAAATGGACAACTTTGTGGAAAAAAAATGCGTTTTCATTTTTTTTCCACATATTCCAAAAACTTCTGGAAAAAAATGAACAGTTCAAAAGACTCATAATGCCTCATAGATTATACGTTGGGGTGTTAGCTTTCCAAAATGGGGTCATTTTATGGGCGTTTCCATTGTCCTGGGGCTTCAGGGCCTTCAAAACTGTAATAGGTGATTGAGAAATGAGATGTGCAATTTATGCTTGTAGAACGCCTGAAGGTGCTACTTCACTGGCGGGCCTCTGTAAGTGGCCAGGCTGTGTAAAAGTCTCACACATGTGGTATCGCCATACTCAGGAGGAGTAGCAGAATGTATTTTGGGGTGTCATTTTTGCTATGCACATGCTATGTGTTGGAAATATCTTAAAAATGGACAACTTTGTGGAAAAAAAAATGCGTTTTCATTTTTTTTCCACATATTCCAAAAACTTCTGGAAAAAAATGAACAGTTCAAAAGACTCATAATGCCTCATAGATTATACGTTGGGGTGTCTGCTTTCCAAAATGGGGTCATTTTGTGGGTATTTGTACTTTCCTGGCTTGTTAGTGTCTCAAGAACTGAGAGAGGTCTTCAGTACATCAGGTGTGATCAGGTGTGATCAATTTTCAATGATTTGCACCATAGCTTGTAGACTCTATAACTTTCACAAAAACTAAATAATATACACTAATTAGGGTTATTTTTACCAAAGATATGTAGCCATATACATTTTGGCCAAAATTTATGAAGAAATATTACTAATTTGTAAAATTTTATGACAGAAACAAAGAAAAAGGCATTTTTTCACCAAATTTTCTGTCTTTTTTAATTTATAGCACAAAAAATAAAAAACCCACTAGTGATTAAATACCACCAAAAGAAAGCTCTATTTGTGTGAAAAAAAGGACGCAAATTTCATTTGGGTACAGTGTTGCATGACTGAGTAATTGTCATTCAAAGTGTGAGAGCGCTGAAAGCTGAAAATTGGTCTGGTCAGGAAGGGGGTGAAAGTGCACTGTAGGCAAGTGGTTAAATAGAAAAAAGAAATACAGTTAGAGACGGTTCACACTACCGCGACTTGGGGGGCGACTTGTCAGACCGCAAGTCGCCCCAAGTCGTTGACATCAGAAATTACATGCAAGTGAATGAGAGCCGTCTTAATGAACGCTACTGAAGTCGCTCCGACTTCAGAAAAGGTTCCTGTACTACTTCAATCTGACTTCTAGGCGACTTGTACCCATTGATTTCAATGGAAGTCGCCTCCAAGTCGGATCTGCATCTATATGGACGCGACAGTGTCTCCTTGAGGGGGAACTCCACGCCAAATTTTAAATAAAAAAAAACGGCATGGGTTCCCCCTCCAGGAGCATACCAGGCCCTTAGGTCTGGTATGGATTTTAAGGGCAACCCCCTACGCCGAAAAAAAACGGTGTGGGGTCCCCCCCAAAATCCATACCAGACCCTTATCCGAGCATGCAGCCTGGCCAGTCAGGAAAGGGGATGGGGACGAGCGAGCGCCCCCCTCCTGAACCGTACCAGGCCGCATGCCCTCAAAATGGGGGGTGGGTGCTTTGGGGAAGGGGGGGCGGGCCCCCCACCCCAAAGCACCTTGTCCCAATGTTGATGAGGACAAGGGCCTCTTCCCGACAACCCTGGCCGTTGGTTGTCGGGGTCTGCGGGCGGGGGGCTTATCGGAATCCGAGAGCCCACTTTAACAAGGGGGCCCCCGGATCCCGGCCCCCCACCCTATGTGAATGAGTATGGGGTAGATCGTACCCCTACCCATTCACCTGGGGAAAAAAGTGTCAATAAAAAAAAACACAACACAGGTTTTTAAAGTAATTTATTAATCAGCTCCGGGGGTCTTCTTCCGACTTCGCAGGCCGACTTCCGACTTCTCCACTTTGTTCGGCCTCTTCTCCCGGTGTCCGGCCTCTTCTCCCGCTCTCCGGCGTCGTCTCCCGCTCTTCTGCCGGCTCCTCCGCTATCTTCTTGCAGCTCTTTTACCAGCAGAGGAGCCGGTCTCCTCCGTCCTTCTTCCCTCTTCTCTCTTCTTTCTTCTTCCGATGTTGACACAACGCTCTCTCCTGCTGTAATGCCCCGTGAGCGCTGCGCGATGACTTAGAGGAATGGGGTGGGGTCACCGGGTGATGTCACACAATGGCCCCGCCCCTTATGACGTCGGGTCCCGAGGCCCAAGGCAACCACCCCCCATGTTGAATGCATGTGGCCTGGTACGGTTCAGGATCGGGGGCGCTCGCTCGTCCCCACCCCCTTTCCTGACCGGCCAGGCTGCGTGCTCGGATAAGGGTCTGGTATGGATTTTGGGGGGGACCCCCACGCCGTTTTTTCGACGTAGGGGGTTTCCCTTAAAATCCATACTAGACCTAAGGGCCTGGTATGCTCCTGGAGGGGGAACCCATGCCGGTTTTTTATTTAAAATTTGGAGTGGAGTTCCCCCTCCAGAGCTGATTATTCTCTGATTGGCCACGGCAAAAGTCACCTGGCCTGGGGCGACTTAAAGTCGTGTTGTAAGTCGCCCCAAGTCGTGTTGAAGTAGCTCCAAGTCGCGCTGTTATTCATACTCAAGTCGTGTCCAAGTTGCCTCCAAAAGTCGCGCTGGAAGTCGTGTTGCCCCAGTGTGAACCGGCTCTTAGACCCCTTTCACACTGGGGCGGGAGCGGCGTCGGCAGTAAAGCAGCGCTATATTTAGCGCTGCTTTACCACCGTTTTAGCCGCGGTATTCGGCCACTAGCGGTGCGGTTTTAACCAAAGGGTTAAAACCCCCCGCAAAGCGCCGCAAAGCTTTGTGGCGGTATTGCCGCGGTGTCCAATTGATTTCAATGAGTAGGAGCGGTATAGGACCGGTTAATACACCGCTCCTTCACCGCTCCAAAGATGCTGCTAGCAGGACTTTTTTGACCATCCTGCTAGCGCACACGCTCCAGTGTGAAAGCCCTCCGGCTTTCACACTGGAGTGAATGGGGCTGGATTTTTTCAGGCGCTGTACAGGGGCTATTTTTAGCACTGTAGCGCCTGAAAAACGCCCCAGTGTGAAAGGGGCCTTAGGGAAAAAAGTAATTGATCACCTGCTGATTTTGTATGTTTGCTCACTGACAAAGAAGTGATCAGTCTATAAATTGAATGGTAGGTTTATTTTAGGGCTGTGAAAATTAAAGATTAATTCCTCGATTAATCGATTAATTCTTTTGATCGATCAAAATTCTTTTGATCGGTACTCACCTCTCCGTCGGCTTCCGGTTCTTCAGGGTGTTCCGTCGGAGATCCGGTGACTTCACGGACATCGACAACACCGGACTCCTCCCCCTTCCCCCACTGCCTCTGTCTGCTAATGAAGGGAAGGGGGGAGGAGTCCGGTGACGGCAAAGTTCTGATTGAATGTAACGTATGGGGGAGGAGCTACGCATGAAGTCACCTGCTGCTGCCCTACGGAACTAACATGATTGTCAACTTTACATGCTGTGTTTTTATCATCTTTATGTGAGTAGTTTGTGTGTGAACACAAAAATGTAATCTTATACTTAAGCGGTGAGCACATAGATCTTTTCTTTCTACACATGACCTGGCATCCTTGCTGAGATCTAAAGAGACGTGGGAGAAATTTATGGTCCGTGTTAACCCATTTGATACCCGCTTGCATGATCACCTGTTTAC
>CM053027.1:193018361-193066743 GCA_028564925.1 Lithobates sylvaticus | reverse complement strand
TGTGGTTGCCCATAGCAACGGCGGTGATGTCAAGTCTGCAGACCATATGGGAAAAGTATTGCCTGCAGAGAGTGGTGGCAAGTTGAAAGCCACAATGCATCAAAGAGTTTGGGAGAATCAGCAAAGCTCTGCTGGGAGAGTGCGGTTTCCCATGGCAACGGGAGAAAGATTGCCAAAGGAAAGGAGGAGCTACAGGACATATGTAGCTAAGCATCCACCTAAAGATGCGTATGCATTTCAAAATTACCAGGAGCAAAGGTCGTTATCTCCAGGCCCAGATTCCTGTGCAAATATGTTTGCAGTCACCCCTGGCAATGAGGATTTTCCTGTTGTGTCGGCAGGGGGTGCTAAACAGTTGGAGATGCCTGCTGTAATTTCATCCGGTGGCCACCAGGGAGAGTGGGCCAGTAAAAGTGCAGCAGAGGACTGGTTTGTGAGACAACGTACTCAAATGAAGATGGTGACCCCTACTACTGCGGTGGGTAAGACTGTCTTTAACCGCTTCCCGACCGCCTCCTGTAGATATACGTCATCAGAATGGCACGGGCAGGCAAAAGGACGTACCTGTACGTCCCCTTTAATTTGCCTGCCCGGGGGGCGCGCGCGCGCCGCGCGACCCGGTCGGGAGCTCCGTGACCACGGCCGCGGGACCAGCGGACCCGATCGCCGCTGGTATCCCGCGATCGGGTTACGGAGCGGAAGAACGGGGAGAAGTCTATGTAAACAAACCTCTCCCCGCGCTTCCTACACTGACTGTCAGTGATCGGCGGTTCCTGTCATCGGGAACGCCGATCAATGACGTCAGACGTACAGCCACGCCCCCCTACAGTAACCACAACACAACACGTCACACTGACCCTTGTGGTTAACCCCCTAACTACAACTGTCATTTACATAGGAATCAGTGCTATTTAAATAGCACTGATTTCTGTATAAATGACAAATGTTCCAAAAATGTGTCAAAAATGTCCGATGTGTCCGCCAAAATGTCGCAGTCACAATAAAAATCGCTGATCGCCGCCATTACTAATAAAAAAAAAAATATTAATAAAAATGCTATAAAACTATCCCCTATTTTGTAAACGCTATAACTTTTGCGCAAACTAATCAATAATCGCTAATTGCGATTTTTTTTTTTACCAAAAATATGTAGAAGAATACGTATCGGCCTAAACTGAGGGAAAAAAAATGTTTTTTTATATATTTTTTGGGGATATTTATTATAGCAAAAAGTAAAAAATATTGCATTTTTTTCAAAATTGTCGCTCTATTTTTGTTTATAGCGCAAAAAATAAAAACCGCAGGGGCGATCAAATACCACCAAAAGAAAGCTCTATTTGTGGGAAAAAAAGGACGCCAATTTTGTTTTGGAGCCACGTCGCATGACCGCGCAATTGTTAGTTAAAGCGACGCAGTGCCGAATTGCAAAAAGGGGCCTGGTCCTTTGGCTGCCAATTGGTCCGGGGCTGAAGTGGTTAATGAAATAATGGCTGGAACCGCTGGGTTGATGTTGAAAAAGACTGGTGCTGGTAAATGCATAGAAGAGACTGAATATGTGACTGTGCACACTGGAGTGGAAGTGACCCCAAATGGGAGATCCACTGTCTGTTTGGAAAAGGACTTGCCTCGCTGCAGTGCCCTGTCCAGTGGGGAGGCAAGTGGTAAACTTGAATGTGACAATATGATGGGCAAAACTGCTAATATTGTGTTGGCTAAAGTGAATGGTCCAGTTGCTAATGGGCTAGTGCAGCTCACTAGAGATAACCTTGCTGTGAATGCGGTTAAAGATGTGCTATCTCCCCTAGCAACTGTGAAGAAGGCCATAGAGGGGTCCCTAGAAACCCCCAGGGAGCTCTGCGTTTTGGAGCCGGAGGTTGCCTGGGACAACTTTGGTGCTGCTCTGAGGGATAAGAGGGTACCTGAACATAGTGATGACAGGATGTTAAATGTTAAAACTGAAATGTTTGAAAACACTCATGGTGGAAATGGGTTAATGCAGTCTAGCAACGACAGGTATCAAAGCTCTAATGCGTTTAATGAAGCGCCACCAGAGCAAGGTGGTGAAGGTGTGGTATTGCTGTCTGCTATGGTTAAAAATGTAGTGCCAAAATCTTATTTGAACCAAAGTGATATGTGCAATGTGTCTGTTGCTGAACCACTCTGTCCCTCTGGGTCTCCTTGTGTAGTAGGAGCGGTACTGCGTGGTACCTCTGGGAGCACAGAGATAACAGACTGGGACAGGTGGACAAAAAGCCTGTTGGCTTTGTTGAAGGCCTCTGTTGGTAAAAGTGAAGCAGACATGACTTCTGCAGTGCCAGATGAAGGACCTGCAGAGCAACTTGTATGCAAGGATGCACTTGCTACTGCAGATGATGGTGCTCATGAGATGGAAACGCCAAGTAAGGGCGAACGCACAGAAGAGGTCATGTCTGTGATCCACAAAGGGCCAATGATGTGATAATGGATAATGCCGTGCCAAATGTGTTGGTGGAAGTGCCAGATGGCACAGCAATAAATGAAGTGATTGTAGTCACAGGTCCAAATGCTTTATGGGAAGATGGTCAGGAGTCAGGACAGTTGTTGGCAGAGGATCTCAGGCCAGTGGAGTTGGTGGATAGTGAAGCTGCCGTGGACAACCACTCCGCTGGATGCAGTTCCTCTTCAGACACTGCCCTGCCGAACATGAGTGAAATGAAATATGACAAATGCATTGATATTTCTGACCGTGATGAAACATGCAGCTCATTGTCAATTTGTAAGGGTTTGGTTACCATGGGTGACAACAAAAATAATGGTAGACCTGAAGATCTTGGTCAAGTTGATCTGGTTGTAGCAAACCCTGAAAATTGTAATGAGATAGGGAATGGTATGATTGACACAGGAGAAGTAAAAGATACAGCAGAATTAGGCCCCCTACAGGTTCAGGAGGGTATTTCTGGGGAAGGTTTCCTGAGGTCTGAGAAATTTCTAAGGTCTGAGAAGGGTCGTGATAAACAATGGTTGCAGGAAAATGGCCCAAAGCTCAGCAAGGTGTCGCATGACTTTAAAAGTTTAAAGTCGCAAGACAGTCAGTATGTCCTTCAGAGGGAGACTAGGATGAGGCTGCAGTCATATGAGGATGTTGGTGATGAAACTGACAAAAATAAGCATGCAGTGTACATGAGGAAACAAGTGGCGCTAAGTTTGGACAGTAAGAGGGTGCCCGTACTTGGAGTACAGAGAGGGACCAGTGTCACCCTAATAAAAGAGCCCCCACTTATCATTAAACCAGGGTTTAAAAATGTGGTTCCTTCTAAATTAAGTAAAGAGCAAAGGGGTGGTCTAGTGGAAATTGAGGGAGCACTTTATAACCTTAATGGTACTGGATCCGTAAAATTCAGAAATCAACCTCATGTGCAAAAAGGTACCAAGATTGGTAAAAGGACTAGTGTAGGCCCAAGAGAAGTGGGAAAACATCGCTTTTGGAAGTGCACTCGTAAAAAAGCATGGGAGTGTCTTTGTAAAGCCTAAGTAGATGCAGCAAGGGGACGTGGAGAAATTCACCTGATGGGACAAGATTTGGCCCATGTGGGTGGCAGCTTGCATGGTCATGCCAAAGTGAGGAGGTTGTACTGGTGTATATTGAAGGTTAAAGCTGATGTCAGTGAGTTTAAAGGTAGGATCAGGGAAAGCAGAGTTTCCCCCCACAAAATGATTAAGCCCAGGGACCCAAGAAGAAGGCTGAGGATGGGAAAATATAGGACCCTGTTAAGATCCAGGATGGGACGTGCCTGGAAGCGCACCCGGAAAAAGGTTGGGCCTACGTGGCTGACAGCCAGCACAGAGGTGTCCCAACCATGACGGGTGCTGGTGTTCCTCCCTCCGGATCGAAACAAAGGGGGGGGATATGTGGCAGAGCGAAGCTCTGTCCCTTTGAAATTAGAGGTAAAGGAGATGCAGAGTTTGCATATCTACAGACTATAGAATTTAAATGGAGAAAACTGCTCTGTCAGTTTTCTCCAGGTTTTGCTAGTCCTGGATGGGATCTCCAACTGTGTCCGGGTCTTGAGGATGGCAAACAAGGTGTGTGCCCAGCTGCACACAGACCATATAATGAGGGGCTAATGAATGGAGGATGGTGGAGTGTGAGCAGCTTGCTGCTGCTGCTGTTGTATGAAGACAGACCTGTGGAGGGGTCATCCCTGTGTAAGGGGTATTCTTTGCCCAGAGACTGGGAAAGGAGGGACAGCCTTGAGAGTCGGGAAGACTAAGGAAGCCAGTGAGTCCAGGGGACTGGAAGGAATCAACTCTGTTGAGATCAAGCAGAGGAACTGCTGACAAGAGAGCCAGGTGGCTTGGTATGTTTTCCATTTATGAATGCTTAATGAAGTTAAACCCCTGCGTGGGACTTCTGGATGGACTTTTGTGTTTTTCCTTTTTCAATAAACGTGGGCTACCAGGCCCTTAACTCTATACGCCTGTCTGATGAGGACTCACTGCATTAAAAAATGCATCTTTTCACTTGAGTTAAACACCCCCATGTTACAATATATATACACACACACACACACACACACACACTTGTCACTTGTATACAGTATATATATATATATATTCATTTTTAACCCACTGGTGCTGATATTATTTGATAATATGAAGAAAGAAGCCGTCTTCCTCTTATCACACCAGCTTCTTTCCCAGATCCTCCACCTCTGAGCTGGTGAATCTGGAAAGGAGATATTTCAGTGTAATGGCTGTAAGATCTTCAGATCTCACTTTTATAAACTGCCTGTTTGTGACAGAACGGTCATATACTGTGATGAGGAGTGGAGAACATGTTCTCTGCTCCTTATCTCAGCTATATAAACCGGTACACCCCAGAGATAAGCCGTGATCCTGAGGATCATGGCTGATCTCTGTTTTATAAACGGACACCTATACTGCATGCACGTTAACATAATTATTTCACATGGAAACAAGTGCTGCGGTAAGGCAACTAATTTATTTTAAAATGGGCACCAACACACCAGAATGCATTAAAAAAAAAAAGGCATGCACCTTTTTTTTTTCAATGCAGCACACCACAACTTACAGATGGTTCACATCTGTGCATTGCGGTGTGCTGAAATGCACATGTTGTAATGTGCTGGCAAGGTGAGTTGGGATGTCACTTAACATTAATGGCACCACAACTGAGCTCCCCAGGTACTGTGCACTTTACCATATGTTACTGCAAAGCATAGACTTAAGCTGGCATACCACTGTAAACATCCTAAAAGGAGGTGAGAACGCAGTGATAACCTTATTGGTATGCTGCTATTAATTCTAATTAGCAGGCAGTGTCAGTATAGGTTCACACTATTGCAAGTCCTGCGTGCTGCGTTTGGGTGGGCACAGCAGCCCCTTCAAATGACTGGGCTGCTGTGCCTGCAGGAAATGCAAAAAAATATTCCTGACCTTTTTTTAAAAAATGTGGTTGATGGAAACGCACGGTGCTTTGGGACCATGAGGTTTTCGTGCATCACCCAAAAACTCGATACGAGCTAAAGAGCAGAACATTTTGCCTGTGGGCCAGGGAATGTGTATGATTTACATGTGTTCCCAGACCCTCTACAGGGTGAACCTAGGCTAAGCTGCTTAGAATTGCAGGGGAGAAAAGTGCTGTGCTACCTGCCTAGTTGCTTAGACTAGATCTAGTCTAGGCACCCTTTAAAATTATAGACAATCACAAGGCATCCTTTAAAATTATGGACAGTCTCGAGTAAAAAAAATATTCTAATCGTTTTACATAATGCAGCAACATCCACATGTAAAGCGCCCAACTTCAGAGGTAATTTATTCTTCCAAAGCAAATACACTTTTGCACTCTGGTACTGACTAGTATTCCTGTTTCTCTTCTCCCTTAATTCTCTCCATCAGTCAGCTAATGTGACCCCAGTGTTGAGGAAGAGAGACATCCTCCTTATCAACTGATGACCAGTGATGTAAGTAACTGAGTTAAAATAAACTGAGTTACCTAACGCAGTTACTTTAGAGGGTAACGAGTAATCTAACTGATTAATTTTCCCCTCATGGTAACTCAGTTTCCATTACTTTGGCTTAGTTACCCCAATTACATCTACCGCCACTAGATGGCAGTATTGTAATTCTGGTGTCCTGCCGAAAAAGTTCCCCCGCCGGATAAGGACCCCCTGTACTGCGCAGGGCTTGCGCAGTACGAAGGACTGCGGAGCTTCCGAAAATTGGCGAACCTAAACCGCTCTGAGTGAACTGTACACCGCGCAGGTGCAGTTAACATGTAATTGTACGAGGCGATGCCGCACGCTCCTGATGCTCGTGCTACTCTGCAAGGGGCGTCTATCTTGTAAGTAAGGGGCGGGTCTAGTATTACTGTAACCAAGGGCGCATTTATTATTATTGTTGTATATCGAGCTCTGCCCATTAATTTAACATTCGCCCTCTTCTGTAGCCATCCGCCCCTTACACGATATAATAATAATAGACCCGCCCCTTGCTTACACGCTATAACAGATCTGCCCCTTGGTTAGAGTAATAATAGAGCAGCCCCTTGGTTACACGATATATAACAATAATAATAAATGCGCCCCTTGCGTACAGTAATACTAGACCCGCACCTTAGTTACACGTATAGAATATAAAAAAAAAAGTCAGTTACTTTGCTGCGTAACTAATTACTTTTCCAATGTAGTAACTGAGTTACTAACGCAATTACTTTTTTGGAGAAGTAATTTGTAACTTAACTAATTACTTTTTAAAGTAAGATGACCAACACTGCTGATGACATCATTGGTTGTTAGGATGCCAGTGTCTAGAAAGCCTAATGGTGCATATATGTGTAATTATAAGGCAGGCTTGATCCACCTGCTGGCTTGCATACAATTTTAATCATTTTTTAGGCATTTAGCCAAGGCACCCCTGAATAAACCTTAAGACACTCTGGTTGAAAAAAGCTGGACTAGATAGACATACAGTAATTACAAATCTTTTAACAGGTAATACAGTTCACATGTTTAATTCTGTATTTAGCTGTTTGCCTGACTTTTAGCTACCAGTCTTAAAAATGTGCATGTACAATACTATACTATAGTACTGTAACATTTTATGTTGGACAGAATAATGCATTTTGAAAATAAAAAAAAGATTATAAAAAAAACACACAATGTTTGTGCATTGGTCTGTGCTTAGTATGTGAGTGTGACCTGCCAGCAACTAATCTGCACAGCCATCCTTATACGAGCATAGTTCAGAGCTACTTATGTAGATTAGAACTCGGACCAAAATGCAGGAATTAAAGAGAAGCACAGATCATTTTTATATTCATGCCTTGTATAGTTATGACTTTTCCCCACCCTCACCACTTCCGTTCCTCTTTTACTTCCTGCTCTGCTGAGGTTTTCCTGCTACATAAAAGCTGCTTGCACTAGCCTAGATCACTTACAAGCGAGATACATAATCAAGGCGATACAAACACAGAACACAGAAACATCAGATACACGTTACAGTTAATCTAACATATTTGAAGTAACAATGCAATGATTGCTCAATGTACAAGTTCACACATAACTTATACTGTATGTTATGTATCTTCCATGTTCTCAGTTTTATTTAACCACCTGATTACTGTGCACTTAAACCCCCCTCGTGACCAGACCAATTTTCAGCTTTCGGCGCTGATGCACTTGGAATGACAATTGCGCGGTCATACAACACTGTACCCAAATGACATTTTTACCATTTTTTTCCCACAAATAGAGCTTTCTTTTGGTGGTATTTAATCAAAGCTGGGGTTTTTATTTTTTGCTAAACAAACAAAAAAAGATGGAAAATTAAAAAAAAAAAAAAAAAATCATGTTTAATAGTTTGTTATAAAATTTTGCAAACAGGTCATTTTTCTGCTTCATTGATATGCGCTGATGAGGCGGCACTGGTGGGCACTGATAGGCTGCACTGGTGGGGACAGAAAAGTCAGTACTGATGGGCACAGCAAAGATGGCACTGATGGGCACGGATGGGTAGCACGGATGGGCACTGATAGATGGCACTGATAGGTGACACTGATAGATGGCACTGATGGGCACTGATAGGTCGAACTGATGGGCACTGATAGGTCGCACTGATAGGTGGCACTGATGAGCACTGGTAGGTGACACTGATGTGCAGCACTGGCACTGTGGGCACTGACAGATGGCACTGTGGGCACTGACAGATGGCACTGTGGGCACTGACAGATGGCACTGTGGGCACTGACAGGTGGAGCTAGTGGGCACTGGTAGGCGGCACTATTATTATCCAAAGGTGGGCATCATGGACCCTGGGCATATTGCAGTGAGAGGAACTGATGTCCCTCTCACTGCCGCCGGTGATCGGCTTTTTTTTTTTTTTCTCCTCGCGCTGTCAGCGCGAGCAGGAAAAAAAGCCGATTACCGGCTCTGTTATTATCACATGATCAGCTGTCATTGGCTGACAGCTGATCACGTGGTAAGGGGTCGGGATCGACCCCTTACTCAGATCTGTGATCCAGCGAGTCTCACAGGCTCGCGGATCACAGAGCGCGCCGCGCGCGCCCTTCAAGGGGCACGCAGGCAGCTCGTGGCCAGGACCACGTCAATAGACGTCGTCCCGGCATATTAGATCCGCGCTGTAGCCGTCATTCGGCTATAGCACGGATCTCTGGTGGTTAATGAACTTTCCTGTGTTCTGCTGACCTACACATTTTTCAAACCTTACTGATTGCCATGAATTATCTTTTGACATATGGAACTACATGTACTGACAAAAAGGCTGCTGTAATTAACCTAATGTGAATATTAATGTCAATGCAGGTCACATAAACCTCATAAATGATGCAGTGCAAACAAGGAAGGTGCCCACATGATGACAAAATAATTCATAAAAAAAAAAAAAAAGAAATCCTCAGCACATGAAAAGTGAATTGCATAAGTGTAATATGTACAACAATAAATTATTTCTCTTTCTTTCATTTATCCCTGCACTCTGTGTATTATGCACTCCTGACTCAGGAAAGATTAGGCTCAGGACCTACCGCACCAATTTGGCCACACCCACTACTATAACTTTTCTATTTTACTCATCGCTCCTGGGTTTCCAGGGTTACAGAGAGAGAGGAACGACATCAGTTCTGTGCAGCAATTGCCACAGGCTCCGCAATGGGACAGTGGAGTCCGGGAAAGGCTGCTGGATGGGGGTTGGGACCTCCTTCTGCCACCCATAGAAGTGATCAAGTGGCTGAAAACAGATCACAGGAGTGCAAAAACGAATTGCACTCCTGTGACCCAGAGGAGAAGCCCAGCGGAATGAGCTCAGGCTGGACTTCTCCTTTAAATGTGAGTATGGAGGTACATTAAGCTATGGCTTTTTCTTACCTTACCTCTCTTGACATTTATATCAAAACAGACTGTTAGAGACTATTCACATAACAAAAATGAAAGACCTGAAGTAAGCAGCTGTAAAGTTTGAATATACTGCTTTCTTTTATCATTTTATTGTTCTTTCATTTTCCTTTTTTAAATGTATAATTCCAAAAATATTAAATGCAAGATACATGGGTGTGCTCTAGTCACACAAGGATTGTTTTCTGGTCAGACACATATCTATGTTAGAATTTAAAAAGAGACTATTTTTGTATGCTATCTGACCATTTTCTGTTGATGTCTGTTCTGGTAAAAAATAAGACGTGTAAAGCAACTGTGCACTGTGTTTTCTGTTACTATATGGAATTGAAAAATATGCAATGATACTGTAACAAAGCTGTTATTTACTGTATTCGTTGTTGAAAAAACAAAATTAAGGGCATGTTAGTACAAAGTGTGGTGGATAAATGCCAGCTACTGCTAGGACACATAGAAAACTACTGTTTTCTTTGTGCCTCATTTACAGTGAAATTCAGCTCACATGTACATCACACTGGCCCCTTACCATGGCTGACAGCTGCCCGCATGCTAAAACAAAACATTTAGCACGGGAGGAGTGTGAATGTGCCCCAAAAATACAAATATTTAAAATATGTGAACAGGTTTGTGTGGGCAGCATGTAAACAAATGCTCTCATAGTCAAGTAGAAGAAACTCTGGCATTATTTTCAGTCTACTAACAAAATAATTAAACAAGTTCATCGGTCACTGTATTTTTTGGTAACAAGCAACAAACAACAAACAGGCCTTTAAAAATTACAAAAGTAGAAGGGATATGCTCGGCAAAAAAAATCCCAAAAATATTTTCAAATAGTTCAACAGTATAAAAGGTTATGAAGGAACTGATAGGCCCCATAACAGATGAACATGGGAAGCTGGTCATAAACGGGTTTGATAGTCTTACCAGTAATATTAATGATGTGTGACTGAACGTACCTTTGTGGCTGGTTAGAAAACAGGTACAAAAGAGACTAGAGAAATTTAATGTGAACAAATCACCAGGTCCAGATGGCTTACACCTAAGAGTCCTTAGGGAACTTAGCTCAGTTATAGCCAAGCAGCCAATTCAAATTTTTAAAGACACCTTACTGACTGGAATGGTACCAACTGATTGGTGTACAGAAAATATGGTACCAAATTACAAAAAAGGAACGAGATGTATACCTGGAAACTACAGACCAGTCAGCCTAACATCAATATTATGTAAGGTATTTTGAGGGGATGGTAAGAGACAGAAATGTGTATGCAGTAAAAGTATCATAAGTGACAACCAGCATAGATTTATGAAAGACCAATCTTGTCAGACCAACCTGTTATCATTCTATGAGGAAGTAAGTGTGAAATTTGACAGTGGAAGTCCAGTGGATGTAGTTTATGTAAGTCTTGCTAAGGCATTTGATAATGTACCACATAAACCTTTGATCAATAAAATAGGGTCTGTTGGAGATAATTAAATTGTATGTACATGAATAGGAAACTGGTTACATGAACAGGTCCAGAGAGTAGTGATAAATTAAGCCGGTCATAGACAGTTCGAATCTTGGCCGGTTTAGCTGAATTTCGAACCATGTATGGGCAGGCTGAATGTGCCCAAGTTGATCGATCGATCAACTTGGGTACAACCAGCCTGTCAGATTTTACATGTGATTACTGCTAGCAGCTATTGTAGCCGCTAGCAATAATCACTGTGTTCTCCCAGTGGGGACGGCTTCCCCCACCCCCTGCTGGGAAAACACAATGGTGAAGTTAAAGGTGAGTTCAGTAAATGTACTAAACTGTTTATTCTAAGGTCCCTGAAGAGGGCACAGGGCCACCTGTTGAGGTTAGAAGAAAGGAGGTTTAACCTATCCTTAGAATGCAGAAATTTACAGTTAGACCTCTTTCACACTGGGGCGTTTTTCAGGTGCTTTTGGGCTAAAAATAGGCCTGTAAAGCACCTGAAAAATGCCTCCCCTGCAGCCACAGTGTGAAAGCCTGTGTGCTTTCACACTGGGGCGCTGCGCTGGCAGGACGTTAAAAAAAGTCCTGCAAGCAGCATCTTTCGGGCAGTGTTGCCGAAGCGCCTGCAAAGCGCAGTAGCAGCATTTTGCAGGCGCTTTTAACCCTTTATTTGGCCGCTAGCGGGGGTTAAAAGCGGCCCGCTATCGGACGAAAAGCACTGCTATTACAGCGCCACTAGTGTCCCCCCCCCCCCCCCCCCCCCCCCCCCCTAGTGTGAAAGTGCCCTTAGAGCAGTAAAATGTGGAACTCCCTCCCTCAGGAAGCGGTACTAGATGAGGGTATCAACAACTTAAAAAAAATAACTTTGGTATGTCTTCCTCAGAAAGCAGAATATAGAGGGCTATAGGAATTGTTAGAGAATAAAAATCACACACACACATAGGTTGAACTGGATTTACAGGTGTCTTTTTTTCAACCTTATAGACTATGTAACTATGATACTTCAGTGGTAACTTCCTCAAAGTATAACTAAAAGCAAAACTTTTTTTAGTTGTGGATAGAGTGGAGAGGGATTAGAACACCTGTCAGAAATTAGTTGCTGTCTGTGTTACTGTTAGGTAGATTCACCCTACACATCTGTTTGTCCTTTTTACTGTTATCACTGAAGTGAAAGTAAAAGAAAATACCACACTTTGGGTTGTCCTCAGAACAGTAATAAAGGGGAACTGATGATCATGGTGACAACTTTGAAGGGATTCCCTCTCACTTCCTGTTTTGACTATGGTACATAACATAAAAGGAAATCCCCCCCAATGGGACACAGATGGCACAAAAAAAACTGATAGGGGTTTAAATTTAAATTAAATTACATTTTGTGATTTTTTTTAACAAAAATTTGTAGAAGAATACATATTGGCCTAAACTGAGGAAAAAAATAATTTTTTGGAAAAAAAAATGTGGGATATTTATTATAGCAAAAGTTAAAAGATAGTGTTTTTTTTTTTTCAAAATTGTCTCTTCTTTTGTTTATAGCACAAAAAAAAAAGAAAAAAAAGAAAAAAAACACACGCAGAGGTGATCAAATACCACCAAAAGAAAGCTCTATTTGTGGGGGAACAAAGGGCGTCAATTTTGTTTGGGTACAGCGTCGCATGCCCGCGCAATTGTCAGTTAAAGTAATGCAGTGCCGTATTGGAAAAAATGGCCTGGTCATTGAGCAGCCAAATCTTCTGGGGTTGAAGTGGTTAATAAAGAACTTGTCAAAAAGGGTCTCTTATCACCCTACACTACTTTTTTGATGAATAGGTGGGGTACAATGTACCCCATACTAGTTCACATAGAGGGGGGGCACAGGATCTGGGGCCCCCTTGTTAAAGGGGGCTTCCGGATTCTGATAAGCTACCAGCTCGCAGACCCCCACAACCACTGGCCAGGGTTGTGGGGAGGAGGCCCTTGTCCCCATCAACATGCCCCTTTCCATGTTGAGGGCATGTGGCCTGGTATGATGGGGGGGGGGGGGGACGCTCGCTCGTCCCCTGCCTTTCCTGACCTGTTGGGCTGCATGCTTGGCTAAGGGTCTGGTATGGGATTTTGGGGGGACCCCATGCCATTTTTTTTTTTTACATTCAGCTGTCAGAGAGTAAGCCTGCTGACAGCTGATGACTCATTGGTTGTTAAGGATGCTGCGGCCGGGATTCCAGCCCGCTCCTTAGCAACCAGCTATATACAGTGACTGTATAGCCAAAAGAATAAAACACAAATCGGAAAACGCAAATCTCTTACGTTTTGGATTTGGGTCTATTGAAGTCTATTACATGCAAAGCGTTGCATTTTGCGAGAAAAAAGTCCCTTTCCAAAAACACAGAGGCACAAAAATATATTACAAAATATATATAGAAATCCAACAATACCGCCCCTATTGGATGCCTATCCACTGCGCCCAGGACAACCTACCTAATATACTAAAGCTGCCGCTTTTGTGAAGATTTACCAGTGTATAAGTTTAAACTCAATCTCTCTTATAGAGTGGAGATTACGATTTAAACAGCGGCGCTAAACATAAATCACCAAATTAATGAGTGACTAAACATAAACTAATTAGTATCACCTCTGAGTGTTCAGTGAAAAAAATACAAAGATATATAATGTGCTTAAAAGCAAACATATAAAATATAAACACAACTAATAAGTGCACTAAATGATGCAGACCAATCCAACACTGGTTTTAGAAACCACAATATGTGAAAGCATATAAAAGTCCGTGCAATGTTCCATATGCAACAAAAAGTGCAAAAAAAATTATTATTAATTTTGTGAATATTCTTCCTTGGATCTTCCACCACACCACAGTGATCCGTGCTTCCACTCCCCCAAAAGAAACGCACTCACCGCATCTATCGCCCGCACTTTCGTGACAGGCAATTGCGCTTTTGAATTCCACCACAAGGAATAAGTGATCACTCCCAACTCAATCTGTGTCCGGATCTCTCCATATGTGAAAAAAAGAGGATTGCTCCCATAGTGTAAAACCACTTAAAATTTATTCAAACCACATAAAAAGAACTCTCCAATGGTCTCACTCACATTTGATTAGGTAAAAGGCCAGCATAGGTTTAAATTGCAACACAGCACGCTCCACTTCAAATAAGCACACAGATATTACAGCGCTTGCAGTTACGGCGGACACGAGGTGCACACAAGCTGTGCACGTTATTGCTCACCCCCTCCTTCCTGCTCGCGCTTCAAATCAGGGACCGATATCCTTCAGGGAATTCCCAATACTGTGTTATCACAGAGCTAATTGCCGACTTTTATATGCTTTCACAAAAATATATTGATGTGAACGTGTTCCATCGGAACCCATGTTAAAAAAAACTAAATGCTTTTCTGCAAAGAGCAAAAAGCATCAAAAAACAAATTATTGTGAATCGAACCTTAGGCTGGGTTTATGCATTATGTTTTGCATTAATGTGCATTGTGTTAAGGCACCCTATTAATTTTGAATGAACTGCCAACGCATCTAACTGAATCAAAAACCACACCTGAAACTTCTGTGGAACACCATGCACTACAATGCAGGTGTTTTGACTTAGTGCCTTCATTCATTTTACTGATTAGGTATGTTACTACGCATTGTGGTAACTTGCATGCTAACAAAATGCATGTTACTGCAAGGCTTTTGTGTACACTACCATTAGACAGTTGTCACAGGAACAGGTGTCCCCTCACCTTTTGTTACAACTTCCCATCACTTTATGTCCCGGTAACAATGATAAACAGAAAAAAAAGGGTGAATCTACCTAGCGATGACTCTGACAGCAATAAAATCTTAATAGCCCTGTCCAAAACAAAACAAAAATGTTTTGTTATATTTTATGTCTTCTTATGGCATTAGAAGGCTTAATGTACACGGGACATTTTACAACCTCCCCTGAACAGCAGTGTACATGAAGCCTAACAGGCGAGTCTTAAAAACTTGAATACATTTTGCCTGTCACAGTACAAAAGGATGGTGTTGAATGATGTAACATAGCTGAAAAACAGTTTGTGGTGTGCAACTCCCTTTGCTCAAGGACCTGTACTAACCGTTTATCAAAAGCAGACCTCAGCTAGGTAATAACATTATAGGATTGAATTTATCAGACATTCCAGACACTATCCACTAAGATGGAAGTACTGGCTTTGTGAAGACTCTTTAATGAACTTTATTGTTAAAATACTTCAAGGTACTTGAAAAACAGCACATAAACACAGTTGGTCGTCGCTCTCTCTTTTTTTTTTTAGTGTGGCTTCAGATCATCCCTGTCTGGAGAGCTGCAAGATCAACACACTTTTGACTAATTGCAGTCTTTTTGGAGCATATGAAGGGACTTTGGACAATTAGGAGTGTATCCTTTAGAACTTGAGTACTTGTTTAGTAGCCATTTTTATATTAAAATGTGTTTGTGAAATACAATGCAGCCGTGTACTGTCCACTGTGGTCAGGGCAGATATCGGTGACCAGTGGCCATTAAAGAGACCCTGTAGGCAGATCTTTAATTACTCATTCAACTTTGCAATAGCATTTAATGCCTATCATGTACAGTATTCTGCATTCTATGTAATATCCCTTGCAAGGCTTCTTTTGTGCAGGAGGTGAATCATCTCTAGACAGTTGCTGGATGTAGCCATCTTGGATGTGATGACAGCAGACCAAAAGCTGTCACTCACAGTGATGCTATGTACCTATCCCACACATGTGCTATAGTTCAGGCTGTTTTCTACATACAGAAGCTGCAACTTTTTATTCAGAGCAATTGTCTGCGCTAAGAGCGTGCATAACCAGTGGCTCTGGCAGATAAAGGCACAGCAGTTGCACTTTTGTTTACAATTGCGCCTTAGTTGTCAGGGTCACTGGCTGCACCTAAAGCCAGCAGCAGCTTTGACAGCTTAACCGATTAAGGACAAGCCGCCGTCATTATACTGCGGCAGGTTGGCTCTCCTGGGCGAATCGCCGTAGGTGTACGACGGCCGATTTAAGAACGATAGGGGGCGTGCACCAGAGCCAATGCGCGTGGCCCGGCGGCCTCGATGTCTGCCGGTCACCCGCGATCGATCCACAGAGAGCTAGAATGGGGATCTGTGTGTGTAAACACACTGATCCCCATTCTGACAGGGGAGGAGAGAGAGTGATTTGTATTCCCAGTGATCAGGAACAGTGATCTATCTTCTCCTCCAGTCAGTACACTGCCCCCACAGTTAGAAACACCTCTCTAGGGAACACTTAACACCTTGATTGCCCCCCAGTGTTAACCCCTTCCCTGCCAGTGACATTTACACATTACTCAGTCCCTTTTTTTAGCTCTGATTCACTGGTGTCAAAAGTAACCAATCTGCCTGCCACAATGTCGCAGTCCCACTACAAATCGCAGATTGCCGCCATTACTAGTAAAACATAAATAATAAAAATGCCATAAATCTATCCCCTATTTTGTAGACGCTTTAACTTTTGCGCAAACCAATCAATATATGCTTATTGCAATTTTTTTTACCAAAAATATGTAGAAGAATGCATATTGTCCTAAATTGATGAAGAAATTAGTTTCTTTTTTTTATTTGGGATATTTATTATAGCAATAAAAATATAGTTTTTTTTCAAACTTGTCGCTCTTTTTTTGTTTATAGCACAAAAAAAAAAAAAAAAATGCAGAGGTGATCAAATACCACCAAAAAAGCTCTGTGGGGAAAAAAGGACGTCAATTTTGTTTGGGTACAGCGTCGCACAACTGCACAATTGTCAGTTAAAGCGACGCAGTGCCATATCGCAAAAAATGGCCTGGTCATTAAGGGGGCAAATCCTTCCGGTCCTTAAGTGGTTAAAGTAATACTAAACACACACTATTTAATAGAGGTGCGCATCTTCATTGGTCTCACAATTCAATTCAGATTATCCTGTCAACGATTCGATTCTGCAATGCATCTTGATGCATCACGATTACTGCCCATGGTATTTTTATCTGCTCTTAAAAAAAAAAAAAGATACTTCATTTTTTTTACAAAAATAGAGCCTTCTTTTGGTGCTATTTAAACACCTTTGAGTTTTTTTTTTTGCTAAACAAATGAAAAAAGAAAATTTTTATAGTTTGTTATAACATTTTGCAAACAGGTAATTTTTCTCCTTCACTGATGTGCCAGCGCATTCTTCAGCGTGAGGCTGCACTAATGGGCACTGATAGGCAGCACTAATGGGCACTGATGGGCACTGGTGATGAGGCAGCACTAATAGGTGGCACTGTATCAGAAACCATGAAGTCAGACCGAGACAGAAGTACAGTTAAATCACACTTGTTTAATAATAAAAGTAAAAAGAACAAAACGTAGTCAAAACATAGCCAAAGTTCAGTAACCAGAACGGATAGTCAGCCAAGTCAGGGATCAATGTTGTGGAACAGCAAGCAGGATCTGCAGCCAGAAGGGATGTCAGCAAAGCCAGTCTTTAAACAGGAACGTAGGCGATAGACTCTTGTGATGTTGACCAAGGTGAAGGCAGAGATCCACTGGGCTGAACGGCTTAAGTAGGCAGGACTGACGAGCAGGATGTCATCAACAGCTGAGTAACTGTGGAGAGATAGGAGCTGGCAATTAGCCGACAGCTGAGCGGCCAGCTCTGAGAAAGAAGGGCTGAGCCCAGCCCCGACAGTATCTCCTCCTCAATGACCCATCCCCCTCGGAGGACCACCAGGCTTGAGGGGAAAATGTCTATGGAAATCACGGAGGACAGGGGCATGTACGTCCGAGGATGAGACCCAAGAGCGTTCCTCTGGACGGTACCCCTTCCAATGCACCAGGTACTGTATGCGCCCACGGAACCTACGGGAGTAAACAATGGATTGTACTTCCTACTCCTCATGGTTCTCAACCTGAACAGGGTGAGGACGTGGAACTGAGGTGGTAAAGCGGTTGCAGACCAAAGGTTTTAATAAGGAGACATGAAATACATTTGAAATATGCATATTAGAAGGAAGGTCTAATGCGCAAGCCACTGGGTTAATCCTGCGAAGAATACGGAAAGGCCCAATAAACCGAGGTGTGAACTTCAGTGAGGGAACACGAAGTCGGAGGTTGCGAGGTGACAGCCAGACCCTGTCCCCAACCTGGTAGGAAGGCGCAGGCAGGGGTCTGCGGTCAGCATGGAGTCTGTAACTATCATTACCATGTTGCAAAGCCTCCTGGACTAGTGCCCAAGTGGAACAAAGACCACGGAGATGCTCCTCTAATGCAGGAATACTCTGCAGAACAAATGAGTCAGGTAACATGGAAGGTTGGAAACCATAATTCACCATAAATGGGGACAATCGGGAAGCAGAATTCCAGGCACTATTTTGAGCAAACTCTGCCCACGGTAATAGGTCTGACAAGTTGTTATGATGGTCAGAAATATAGCAATGTAGGAATTGCTCCAAGGACTGATTGGCTCGTTCTGTGGCCCCATTAGACTTTGGGTGATACACAGAGGAAAAGGCAAGCTGAATTCCCAACTGTGCACAAAAAGCTTGCCAGAACCGGGACACAAACTGACTACCCCTGTCGGAGACAATCACTTTGGGTAGCCCATGTAAGCGAAAGATCTCCTGAGCAAAAATGGAAGCCAGTTCCTTAGAATTGGGCAAATTCTTAAGTGGAATACAATGAGACATTTTAGAGAACCGGTCAACCACCATAAGGATAATGCCACGTACACACGATCACACATTCCGACAACAAAATCAATGTTTTTTTTCCAACGGATGTTGGCTCAAACTTGTCTTGCATACACAGAATTGTTGGGAAATGGCCTAAAAGTGTTGATTCTTCCCAAGGAGGCCTAGTGTGCATCAACACAGCCTAAGAGTACCCCTGAGAGAAGCTTAAACAGATAGACATAGAGAATGTATGCATATAAACAAAAGTAAGTTTTATTAGGGCAATGAGAGAAGCTTAAACAGATAGACATAGAAAGTATATGCATATAAACAAAAGTAAGTTTTATTAGGGCAATAGGCCCAAAACAGGTTAGATAAATGAAAATACAGGTTTGCATAGAATCAAAATATACATGAAACAGCATGTGACCATAAACATGTACATAAAATGCAGTATTGCACAACAACTTGCAATAATATCAGGGTCTGTTCAGGATAATGCCGACATGTTTCGGACGGGCGTCCTTTCTCAAGGCAATTACAGTTCCTGTCTTTGCACAGTATTACTGTATAAAACAGAGTAGAGGCATTAGTATACAACATGTATTGTTAGCAAAAATAGTAAAGAGCCTGTTGTTTGCCGTTAAATGGTCATAGTACTCACTTGCAAAACATTGAGGGGGGGGGCCAGAAAATGCCCGGTGGTCTTGGGGTACAGAAGTATGGTCTTGAGGTGATCGCAAGATATGTTTGATCTATGCTATTAAAAGCAAGGGGCTGCTGGGCGCTCGATTGGCTGCAAGATCTCAAGCCAGGCACCGTGAGGTTGCTATGGCTATGTATACCTGGGCCAGAGTATATGGAAGGCTGGGGAGTAAACAGAGTATGTAGAGTGGTATTAGACTCTATGGCAGGTCTAAAGAGTATGTAGTAAGGAAAACGTAAGGTCTAAAAAGTAATTTACCTTGTAGGTAGGGGTCCTGTATAGAGATACATCTGAGCGCCGGCAGGGAGGTAATATGACTGAACCCGCCATTGCTCAGCTTTAAATGGCGTTGGTGAGTGCTGACAGCTGGGCGCGGCGTCATGTGTGGACGGCGTGCTCAGCTGTAGAATAGTAATCAGGGCCAGGTAAGGGAAAGAGATCTCTGAGGCAGCGGCGCCGTGTGCCGTCCCGCCCAGGGGGGGCGGGGCCGCGCACGGCGTCGTAGCGTCACCGACGCGGGCAGACTGTCCCCTCCCCGTTCGCTGGAGTGCAAGCAGGGGGCGCAAGAAGGAAACGTGCGCCTCAAGGGGATGAAAGGTGCGCACGCGCGTAGGAAAGTCCGCGCATGCGCACTGTCTTACCCGCGCCGGGCAGCCGGAACTCGAGTCCATACATATGAGGCCGAATTGGAGTTAAAAGAGTATTAAAGTGGTGCTTCCGTGCGGTTGGGTTTGGGCAGCGGAATGTCAATGTGTTGCAAGTGGGTCAGGACACCATGTTAACGGGCTATACACCCCCTATCGGAGAAAAACGAATAATACATTAACATGACAAATGCACTAATATTTGAGTATATTGTTGTACATTAAGAAAAGTAGTCATGTACTTAATCAATAACAGTATGGTAAACAGCACATACATTAAAAATAGGGCTGTCATGTATATAAACAAATGTTTAATCAATTTGAATAACAATATAGTGGACGCTACAGAGGGTAAAGCTGGAAAGGCTGTCATGTGGGGTAGGATGATATGAATTGGGTGGAAGACAGACTAAAGCCCAAGAATAGAAACATTGGGTGGAACCCATTGTAACTTCAAGGGGATTAGAGGTCAAGTTCACATACCCCTGATTCAAAGCCATCAAGGTAAGGCTTGAAGTTAAATGCCTCGTTGAGGCCGGGGGGAGATGTGGCATTGAGATGGAATATCCATCTAAGCTCACTTTGGAGCAGGGCTTTATTGTAGTCACCACCTCGATTGGGTGGGGGAATGTGGTCAAGTGCTTTAAATACAATTTGGGGGGTTGAGTCTTGGTGGACAATTGCACAGTGTCGCCCTAAGGGGAGATCAGGGTCTTTTTGATTGATACTAAGGGTATGCCGATAAATTCGTTTCCAAAAGGGCAATTTGGTTTTTCCAACATAAAAACACCCGCATTCGCATTCGAGTAAGTATACAATGCCGATCGAACGGCAATTGACAAAATGTTGGGGGAAAAAATGCTGTCCATTGGGTAAAATATTTGATCTGTTGGATTTGGATAGGTATCTGCAGTATTTGCATTTCCCACATGGGAAAGTGCCTTTTGTTTGTTTATGGAGGTAGTCAGCTGCTATATATTCACTTCTAATTAGCTTATCACGGAGAGAGGGGGCTCGTCTGTAGGTGAGTAATGGGTGTATAGGAACAAAGGGGGACAGGGAATGATCTGTAGTTAAGATATGCCAGTGTTTCACTAAGATCTGGGTGATTAAAGAATGTTGTTCACAGTAATTAGTGATAATTCTGATAGGAGTGTTGGTTTCCCTGGATTTCGGGGAGAAGAGTAAAGAGGTACGTGTTTTAGATTTCGCTTTTTTGTATGCGATTTTTAAAACTGTATGTGAGTATCCTCGTGCTCGAAGCCTGTTTCGTAAAACAGAGGCTTCGTGTTCGAAAGAAGCCTCGGTCGAACAGTTGCGACGGGCACGGAGGTATTGGGCGTATGGGATGGAATTAAGAAGGGGTTCGGGGTGAAAACTTGAGGCAGCTAGAATAGTATTCCCTGCAGTGGGTTTACGGTATAGATGACTTTGAATGTGTCCTTCCTGGTCTTTTATGAGAGTAAGATCTAAAAAGCAAATGGATGTGGGGCTAAATGTCATGGTAAATTTGAGATTTAATTGGTTGGAGGTATTGAGATAGGTCAGAAAGTCTTGTAATGTATGGCTGGGTCCCTGCCAGACAATAAAAATATCGTCGATGTATCGACGAAAGGTAACAACATGTTTTGTATAGACAGTGGCAGAGGGGTCTGCGAAGAGTAGACGTTCCCACTCCCCCAAGTACAGATTGGTGTAAGCCGGTGCGCAACAAGTGCCCATGGCTACGCCCTGTACTTGGAGGTAGTGGGAACCGTCGAAGGAAAAAAAATTATGATTTAAAATGAAGTTGAGTGCATTAATGATAAATGCAGAGAGGTCAGCAGGGTAAAGGGAGGTGGTGGCTAATATGTGTCGGATAGCCGAAAGTCCCAAGGAATGGGGAATCGAGCTATACAGTGCCTCAACGTCGATCGCGACAAGGAGAGTATCGGGACTGACCGTAAGAGAGGACAGTCCTTGTAAGAGATGTGTAGTGTCTCGTATGTAAGAAGGGAGTTGGGTAACTAGAGGTTGAAGTAGTTTATCAATATATCGGCTGAGGTTATCAGTGAGAGAGCCTCTGCCGGAGACTATAGGCCTACCTGGTGGTCTAGGTAGGTTTTTATGCACCTTGGGGAGTGCATAAAACGTGGCTATGCGCGGAAATTTGGTTCTAACGTAGTCACTGGTATGTTTGTTGAGTACCCCTTGGGTAGTGGCAGAGTCTATAAGTGTGTATAATTGTTGTTGTGCTAGAGAGATAAAGGATATAGGGATCTTTTTGTACCATTCCTTGTTTTGTAGGATGTCATGGCACATTTGGGTGTAGTCCGATCTGTCGAGGATGACTATATTTCCGCCTTTGTCGGCGGGTTTTATAATTATTAGGGGGTTAGTTTTTAAATTTTGGAGGGCGAGGTGTTGGTTATATGAAAAATTTCTTACCTTGGAACGGTTAGGGTAAGTTTTTAAATTACGGATTTCCCGTGTCACTGCCTGTAAAAATAGTGCTGCCCGTGGGTTAGTGCTCGGGGGTGGGAAGAAACTAGATTTCTTTTTGATAGTGATTTTCAAAGGTGGACAAGGTAGGGTAGGAGGGTCTTCCTCAGTGGAAGCTAGAATAGTGTCCAGATCTAAAGTGTCTATTAAATTGGAATTGTCGCTTTCCTCCAAGAGTTCTGTTAGCTGTTGGAGAGCGGTGGTCTCTGCTGCAGAGTGTGGAAGGGAATCTGGGAAGGGATTAGGGGTGTAGATGCTGTGTAATAAGAGTTTACGGACAAATAAGTGGATGTCTTTGATAACAGTAAATTTGTCTATGTGGGATACAGGACAGAAGGTGAGTCCCTTTTCTAGGACTGAGATTTCATGATTAGTAAGTGAATAGCTGGAAAGGTTGATAATGTTACATGAGGAAGTGTTTATCTGGGTGTTCTTTTGGGTTGGTGAGAATTGTTGTGTTGGATTTTTTGTGATGCACGCATCAGATCTAAAAAAATCAGGGTGTTGGGAGAAGGAGGGTAGGGAATGTGATCTGGAGGTCTTCGAAATCGAGGAAGCGGCCGATGGGTGTCTGGCCGGTGAGTCGTCGGTCGGTCCCTCAAGATCGGAGACCTCATCACTGGATAGGTTGGGTGTGCGGCCTCGTTTGGGGTTACGTGGGCCCCGTGTGGGGTTAGGTCTGGGTGGGACATGTGAAGATGTCGTGTTTCGATCAGCAGTGGACTTGGGAGGCGGTGGTTTAGAAGCGAAGCGTGCAGAGGCTGGTGGGCGTACAGCACGATTGGCTTCATTCCATTTATATGCTCTTTCCTCTTGAAATGCTTTTTTGTTGCGGAAGAATTTTTTGTCCTTCTGCGACAAAGTGTCATGGTTAAATTTATCAAATCGTGTTTTCAGTTGAAGGTCTAGAGTTTTGTATAGTGGATGATCCAAAAATTGGGTCAGTTGGGTATTTATTGATGCTAATTTAGTATCAAGAAGAGACATTTGTGTCTCATATTGTTGTATCAGTAGTTTCATTAAGTCAATTGAACATTGTTTGAGGACACCCTCCCAGGCCTGCTTGAAGTCTGGGGGGATGTCCTGAAACGTTGGAAAGATTTGTACCCTGGGGCCGAAAGGGTTAATACCGTGAGCAATGTAGTCCTTAAATGATTTGATATGCCATGTACATTTTATGTACATGTTTATGGTCACATGCTGTTTCATGTATATTTTGATTCTATGCAAACCTGTATTTTCATTTACCTAACCTGTTTTGGGCCTATTGCCCTAATAAAACTTACTTTTGTTTATATGCATATACTTTCTATGTCTATCTGTTTAAGCTTCTCTCAGGGGTATAGGCTGTGTTGATGCACACTAGGCCTGCTTCAATCCATTGTTTTCATATTTGAGAAGCGATAGACTCCGTTTTCTACCAACTACTTGCCCAACCATTTTTCTCTTATTCACATATGGTTACCCCATACAAATCCCCTACCCGGGCAAGTAATTGCTAGAAAAAGCTACTTCTGCACCTTTATGTCTATGCATACTTTAGCCTAAATACTATTCATTGATTTCTCCTTACGAATATTTCTTACTTACTATTTGAGCCTGTTTAAAATACCCTCTCTCTGCCCCTTCTCCATCCATCATGGCAATCTTCCTTGGAGAGGATTGGGAGACCCGCATGACCAATACCCTACAACAGTTTGAGTCCAATGAATTTATCGAATCTCAACTTAGATTCGTTTTTCTCAATCTTACACATATTGTCCAAAAAAAAGCCTCTCTCTTTTGGCATATCAAATCATTTAAGGACTACATTGCTCACGGTATTAACCCTTTCGGCCTCAGGGTACAAATCTTTCCAACGTTTCAGGACATCCCCCCAGACTTCAAGCAGGCCTGGGAGGGTGTCCTCAAACAATGTTCAATTGACTTAATGAAACTACTGATACAACAATATGAGACACAAATGTCTCTTTTTGATACTAAATTAGCATCAATAAATACCCAACTGACCCAATTTTTGGATCATCCACTATACAAAACTCTAGACCTTCAACTGAAAACACGATTTGATAAATTTAACCATGACACTTTGTCGCAGAAGGACAAAAAATTCTTCCGCGACAAAAAAGCATTTCAAGAGGAAAGAGCATATAAATGGAATGAAGCCAATCGTGCTGTACGCCCACCAGCCTCTGCACGCTTTGCTTCTAAACCACCGCCTCCCAAGTCCACTGCTGATCGAAACACGACATCTTCACATGTCCCACCCAGACCTAACCCCACACGGGGCCCACGTAACCCCAAACGAGGCCGCACACCCAACCTATCCAGTGATGAGGTCTCCGATCTTGAGGGACCGACCGACGACTCACCGGCCAGACACCCATCGGCCGCTTCCTCGATTTCGAAGACCTCCAGATCACATTCCCTACCCTCCTTCTCCCAACACCCTGATTTTTTAGATCTGATGCGTGCATCACAAAAAATCCAACACAACAATTCTCACCAACCCAAAAGAACACCCAGATAAACACTTCCTCATGTAACATTATCAACCTTTCCAGTTATTCACTTACTAATCATGAAATCTCAGTCCTAGAAAAGGGACTCACCTTCTGTCCTGTATCCCACATAGACAAATTTACTGTTATCAAAGACATCCACTTATTTGTCCGTAAACTCTTACTACACAGCATCTACACCCCTAATCCCTTCCCAGATTCCCTCCCACACTCCGCAGCAGAGACCACCGCTCTCCAACAGTTAACAGAACTCTTGGAGGAAAGCGACAATTCCAATTTAATAGACACTTTAGATCTGGACACTATTCTAGCTTCCACTGAGGAAGACCCTCCTACCCAACCTTGTACACCTTTGAAAATTACTATCAAAAAGAAATCTAGTTTCTTCCCACCCCCGAGCACTAACCCACGGGCAGCACTATTTTTACAGGCAGTGACACGGGAAATCCGTAATTTAAAAACCTACCCTAACCGTTCCAAGGTAAGAAATTTCTCCTATAACCAACACCTCGCCCTCCAAAATTTAAAAACTAACCCCCTAATAATTATAAAACCCGCCGACAAAGGCGGAAATATAGTCATCCTTGACAGATCGGACTACACCCAAATGTGCCATGACATCCTACAAAACAAGGAATGGTACAAAAAGATCCCTATATCCTTTATCTCTCTAGCACAACAACAATTATACACACTCATAGACTCTGCTACTACCCAAGGGGTACTCGACAAACATACCAGTGACTACGTTAGAACTAAATTTCCGCGCATAGCCACGTTTTATGCACTCCCCAAGGTGCACAAAAACCTACCTAGACCACCAGGTAGGCCCATAGTCTCCGGCAGAGGCTCTCTTACTGATAACCTCAGCCGATATATTGATAAACTACTTCAACCTCTAGTTATCCAACTCCCTTCTTACATACGAGACACTACACATCTCTTACAAGGACTGTCCTCCCTTACGGTCAGTCCCGATACTCTCCTTGTCGCGATCGACGTCGAGGCACTGTATAGCTCGATTCCCCATTCCTTGGGACTTTCGGCTATCCGACATATATTAGCCACCACCTCCCTTTACCCCGTTGACCTCTCTGCATTTATTATCAACGCACTCAACTTCATTTTAAATCACAATTTTTTTTCTTTCGACGGTTCCCACTACCTCCAAGTACAGGGCGTAGCCATGGGCACTTGTTGCGCACCGGCTTACGCCAATCTGTACTTGGGGGAGTGGGAACGTCTACTCTTTGCAGACTCCTCTGCCACTGTCTATACAAAACATGTTGTTACCTTTCGTCGATACATCGACGATATTTTTATTGTCTGGCAGGGACCCAGCCATACATTACAAGACTTTTTGACCTATCTCAATACCTCCAACCAATTGAACCTCAAATTCACCATGACATTTAGTCCCACATCCATTTGCTTTTTAGATCTTACTCTCATAAAAGACCAGGAAGGACATATTCAAAGTCATCTATACCGTAAACCTACCGCAGGTAATACTATTCTAGCTGCCTCAAGTTTTCACCCCGAACCCCTTCTTAATTCCATTCCATACGCCCAATACCTTCGTGCCCGTCGCAACTGTTCGACCGAGGCTTCTTTCGAACACGAAGCCTCTGTTTTACGAAACAGGCTTCGAGCACGAGGATACTCACATACAGTTTTAAAAATCGCATATAAAAAAGCGAAATCTAAAACACGCACCTCTTTACTTTTCTCCCCGAAATCTAGGGAAACCAACACTCCTATTAGAATTATCACTAATTACTGTGAACAACACTCTTCAATCACTCAGATCTTAGAGAAACATTGGCATATCTTAACTACAGATCATTCCCTGTCCCCCTTTGTTCCTATACACCCATTACTCACCTACAGACGAGCCCCCTCTCTCCGTGATAAGCTAATTAGAAGCGAATATATAGCAGCTGACTACCTCCATAAACAAACAAAAGGCACTTTCCCATGTGGGAAATGCAAATACTGTAGATACCTATCCAAATCCAACAGATCAAATATCTTACCCAATGGACAGCAATTTTTCCCCCAACATTTTGTTAATTGCCGTTCGATCGGCATTGTATACTTACTCGAATGCGAATGCGGGTGTTTTTATGTTGGAAAAACAAAATTACCCTTTTGGAAACGAATTTACCGGCATACCCTTAGTATCAATCAAAAAGATCCTGATCTCCCCTTAGGGCGACACTGTGCAATTGTCCACCAAGACCTAATCCCCCAAATTGTATTTAAAGCACTTGACCACATTCCCCCACCCAATCGAGGTGGCGATTACAATAAAGCCCTGCTCCAAAGTGAGCTTAGATGGATATTCCATCTCAATGCCACATCTCCCCCCGGCCTCAACGAGGCATTCAATTTCAAGCCTTACCTTGAAGGCTTTGAATCAGGGGCATGTGAACTTGACCTCTAATCCCCTTGAAGTTACAATGGGTTCCACCCAATGTTTCTATTCTTGGGCTTTAGTCTGTCTCCCACCCAATTCACATTATCCTACCCTACATGACAGCTTTTTCAGCCTTACCCTCTGTAGCGTCTACTATATTGCTATTCAAATTGATTAAACATTTTTTTATATACACATGACAGCCCTATTCTTAATGTATGTGCTGTCTACCATATTGTTATTGATTAAGTACATGCCTACTTTGCTTTATGTACAACAATATACTCAAATATTAGTGTATTTGTCATGTTAATGTATTATTCGTTTTTCTCCGATAGGGGGTGTATAGCCCGTTAACATGGTGTCCTGACCCACTTGCAACACATTGACATTCCGCTGCCTAACCCAACTGCACGGAAGCACCATTTTAATACTCTTTTAACTCCAATTCGGCCTCATATGTATGGACTCGAGTTCCGGCTGCCCGGCGCGGGTAAGACAGTGCGCATGCGCGGACTTTCCCACGCGCGTGCGCACCTTTCATCCCCTTGAGGCGCACGTTTCCTCCTTGCGCCCCCTGCTTGCGCTCCAGCGAATGGGGAGGGGACAGTCTGCCCGCGTCGGTGACGCTACGACGCCGTGCGTGGCCCCGCCCCCCCTGGGCGGGACGGTACACGGCGCCGCTGCCTCAGAGATCTCTTTCCCTTACCTGGCCCTGATTACTATTCTACAGCTGAGCGCGCCGTCCACACATGACACCGCGCCCAGCTGTCAGCACTCACCAACGCCATTTAAAGCTGAGCAATGGCGGGTTCAGTCATATTACCTCCCTGCCGGCGCTCAGATGTATCTCTATACAGGACCCCTACCTACAAGGTAAATTACTTTTTAGACCTTACGTTTTTCTAACTACATACTCTTTAGACCTGCCATAGAGTCTAATACTATTCCACATACTCTGTTTACTCCCCAGCCTTCTATATACTTTGGCCTAGGTATACATAGCCACAGCAACCTCACGGTGCCTGGCTTGAGATCTTGCAGCCAATCGAGCGCCCAGCAGCCCCTTGCTTTTAATAGCATAGATCAAACATATCTTGTGATTATTTCAAGACCATACTTCTGTACCCCAAGACCACCGGGCATTTTCTGCCCCCCCCCCCCCCTCAATGCTTTGCAAGTGAGTACTATGACCATTTAACGGCAAACAACTTTTGTTTATATGCATTGTGAACTTTGGGGACAATAGCTCCACGGGATTAAGTGCATAAACCGTCAGTTGTAAAATAAAAGACATTTATTTGAAAGAAAAATCAAAATAAGGCTTTCTTCAGCGCACAGGTAAAGTACAAAAACAAAGTCCGCTTATCTTCAGCATAACAAAAAAAACAGCTTATCTTCAGCACAAAAACAAAGTTTAAGGAAAACACATACAGTTTTTGCAGCAGGTTCTTTTAGCAGCCTCCAGACATCCACACAGCTCAGCTAACAGGTGTAATCACCTACTCCTCCTCACACCCACAACTCTTCCCTACTTCCTGTCTTTTGAGCTGTCTTCCTGGAGGCCCTTAACCCCCTGTGTGCTGAATCATTGTGGTCAGGGAGGGAGGCTCTTTTCCCACCCGAATATCTCTTCAGAGCCTCCCAAATTCCGGGTCCCAAATAACTATTATTAACCTAGAGAGGACTGCGAGTCAGTCCTCTCCTGCTTGGCTACTCCCGGAACCCCTCACCCATTTTGGGTGACCCCCTGAGCAATGCTGCGACTCCTTTAAAGGGACCACAGCCCAAATACTGGTGCTATATAGCACCCGTCCAGGACCCAACCTTGGCGTCCTGTACATATCCCCCCCCTCTGCCTCAACGCGGAGGTGTTGGAGGCACTACTCGACATCATACAATGGACCCGGGAGAGGGCATCGGCGTTCTGATGCTGTCTCCCTGGTCTGTGCTCTACCACAAAATTGAACTCCTGGAGAGAAAGGAACCACCTTGTCACCCTGGCATTGGTGTTTTTGTTTTGTCTCATCCAGGTCAGTGGGGCATGGTCGGACACTAGGCGGAACCTTCTACCTAGGAGGAAATACCGTAAAGAGTCTAAAGCCCACTTGATGGCAAGACACTCCCGCTCCACCACCGCATAGTTTTTCTCCGCTGCCGTCAGCTTCCTACTTAGAAAAACTATGGGGTGCTCTTCCCCATTGATCACTTGAGACAGGACTGCTCCTAGCCCTTCACTTGAAGCATCTGTCTGTACTACAAAATCTTTAGAAAAATCTGGAGCCACAAGCACCGGATCCCGGCACAATGCCGTCTTAAGCTTCTGGAAAGCTTTTTCGGCATCGTCATTCCACTGTACCATCACTGACTTTCTGCCTTTGGTCAAGTCCGTCAATGGTGCAGCAATGGTGGCAAAGTTGGGGACAAACCTCCGGTAGTAGCCAACTATGCCCAAAAACGCTCTGACCTGCTTCTTGGATAGGGGGCGGGGCCAGTTCTGTATGGCTTCTACCTTACTCATTTGGGGCTTCACCAGTCCTCTACCCACAATGTACCCTAGGTACTTGGCTTCCTCTACTCCAATCGCGCACTTCTCCGGATTGATGGTGAATCCTGCTCTTCTCAAGGAGTCTACGACTGCCTGAACTCGGGGAAGATGGGACTCCCAATCAGTGCTAAAAATGACTATGTCATCTAGGTAAACCGAAGTATACCGTTGATGTGGACGCAAAGTTTTGTCCATGGCCCTTTGGAATGTAGCGGGGGCAGAGTGTAGACCAAATGGCATTCTTTTGTACTGGAAGTGGCCTTCCGGGGTAGAGAAAGCTGTTTTCTCCCTGGCTTTCTTGGTCAGGGGAATCTGCCAATACCCTTTTGTGAGGTCTAGCGTGGTTATATACCTGGCTGGACCTAACCTCTCAATTAGCTCATCTACCCGTGGCATTGGATAAGCATCAAACTTGGAGATTTCATTAAGTTTTCTGAAGTCGTTGCAGAAGCGGAGGGTGCCGTTGGGTTTGGGTACCAACACGATTGGACTCGACCACTCGCTCTGCGACTCTTCAATGACTCCAAGCTCGAGCATTCTCTTGACCTCTTCAGACACTGCCACTCTATGAGCTTCTGGGATACGGTAAGGCCTTAACCGGATTTTTATACAGGGTTCCGTCACAATGTCATGCTCGATGACGTTGGTGAGACCCGGCAACCCTGAAAACATGTCCCTATTTCTTTGCAGAAACTCTTTTGCTTGCTGGGTTTGGGGCCTAGTTAGGGTAGCAGCCACCTGCACCAGGTCGATTCCTGCATGGTCCCCTGACTGTACTGCTACCACAGCGGATACCTGTTCTCTGTCTCTCCAGGGTTTCAACAGATTTACGTGATAGATCTGGTATGGTTTTCTTTTCCCTGGCTGGTGTACCTTGTAGTTCACCTCACCCACTTTTTCTATTACCTCAAACGGGCCTTGCCACCTGGCCAAGAACTTGCTCTCCACTGTGGGTATTAGGACAGCCACCCGGTCTCCTACTTGAAACTGTCTAATTTTAGCCGATCTGTTATACACCCTTCTTTGGGCATCCTGAGCCTTCTGCATGTGCTCCCTCACCAGCGGCATCACCTTAGCCACCCTCTCTCGCATTTGAGAGATATGCTCTACCACGGTCTTGTGTGGTGAGGATTCACTTTCCCATGTTTCTTTGACTAGGTCCAGCAACCCCCGGGGCCTTCGTCCATACACTAACTCAAACGGTGAGAAGCCCGTGGACGCTTGTGGAACCTCCCGGATGGCAAACAAGAGGGCAGGGAGTAACATATCCCAATCCTTCCCGTCTTTCTGGACCACTCTTTTTAACATGGACTTTAGAGTTTTATTAAACCTCTCAACTAGGCCATCGGTCTGCGGGTGATAGACGGACGTCCGCAACTGCTTGATCTGAAATAGTCTGCACAAGTCCGCCATCACCTTTGACATAAAAGGGGTGCCCTGGTCCGTAAGTATCTCCCTGGGGAATCCAGTTCGTGAAAACATTTGGAATAACTCCTTGGCAATGGCCTTAGAGGAGGCTTTCCTCAAAGGAACTGCTTCTGGATACCTGGTTGCGTAGTCTAGGATGACTAATATATATTGGTGCCCCCTTGCCGACTTTACCAGGGGTCCCACGAGATCCATGGCGATCCGCTCAAACGGAACCTCAATAATCGGCAAGGGTACCAGAGGGCTTCTATAGTGTGGCCCTGGGGCAGTTAACTGGCAAATGGGACAAGATGCACAATATCTTTTAACCTCGGCCTTCACCCCTGGCCAGTAAAACCGGTCGGTTATCCTGGCCTCCGTTTTCTCTGCCCCCAAGTGTCCTCCCAGTGCGTCATTGTGGGCTAGGTCAAGTAGCATCCGCCTATATGGTTGGGGAACCAGTAACTGCTCTACAGTTTCCTCTCGGCTTTCAGCCACTCGATAAACCAAATCCCCCTTTAATGCAAAATGAGGAAACCTTTGCTCTGCCCCTGGTATTTGTGGGACCCCATCAACAACAGAAACCTGCTCTCGAGCATTGACCAAGGTAGGATCCTGCAACTGGGCGGTGCCAAACGCACCCCTGGGTACGTCCAGGTCTGGATGCACTGACCTTGAGGATGTTTCCCCTTCACCCTCCTCAACTGGGAACTGCAACGGGGAGAGCTCCTCATCATCCTCCCCCAGCATAACCTGTAATGGGAAGGCTTCCCCCCCCTCAGAAGTCAACTCGGTATTGAGGCCTGAAACAGAAACATTGTCATTCAAATTAACATTCTCTGCAATATCCTTATTAGTGACAGGTATCTCTGTTTTAGAGGGGTGTGTTGTGGGGGTTTCAGACCTAGACCCCTCAGACTCCATCTCTTCCAGGCCCAGTGTCCCCAGTTCTCCTGGCAGCCCCATCTGTGCCTGGTTCCACAGTTCGAGGAATAGCGGACAGTCCCGCCCCACTATAATATCATGTATTAAACTATTTACCACCCCAACCTCTTGTGTCACTGAGGTACGTCCATAAGAAACCGTCACAGGAACCAGGGGGTACTCCCTGGTATCCCCATGGATACACACTACGCGCAGAGTTTTATTTACGGGGCCAAGTCTCCCAATCACCCTGGCATGTACCAGTGTTACCATGCTCCCGGAGTCTAGTAGGGCCCTGGCAGGAAGGTGGTTCACCCACACTTCACACTCGAACCGTCCTTCAGCCAGATCAAGATGAGTGGTACACGCTCTTTGCACATAGAAGGAGCTTCTCCGACCAGTCCCGCAATCCATCGGCTCCTCCTGAAGTGGGCATTGTGCCCGGGTATGCCCCCAGGACCGACATCGCCAACACTGTAGGCCTCCCATCCTAGGAACAGGAACCAACCTTCGAGGTTCTGCAGAAGATGGTGCAGGGTTGCGGGTTCCAATGTCTAGCAGGGCTTCTCTCCTAGGTGCCGTGGCCGGTCTTGTTGCCCTTGGTGTGGGTTCCCGACGTTTGGCAGGCCCAAGCAGGTCCTCCACCACGGTGTACCTTTCAACCAGCTCAACCAGCTGGTCAGCGGTTGCAGGGTCTCCATGGCTTACCCAGCGCTGTAGGTCATCTGGCAGGGACCGCAGGTACCAGTCCATCACCACCCGTTCCACCATTTGTGGGCCTGACAGTTTTTCTGGCTGCAGCCATTTTTTAACCAGCTGTATCAGTTCATGCATTTGAGACCTGGGTGGTCGGTCAAGTTTGTACCGCCAGCGATGCACCCTCTGAGCCCGGACAGCCATGGTCACTCCTAGGCGGGCCAGGATCTCTGTCTTCAGATGCTCATAGTTGCTGATATGTTCAGTTGGGAGGTCAAAGTAGGCCTTTTGCGGGTCACCGGTGAGAAAAGGAGAGATAATGCCGGCCCATTGGTCACGGGGCCACCCCTCTCTCTCCGCTATCCTCTCAAAGGTGGTGAGAAAGGCCTCTACGTCATCGCTGGGTGTCAGTTTTTGTAAGAAATGGTTGGCTCTCACAGACACTTGGTTGCCAACGGCAACGACCGATTGTTCTCGTCCCTGAGCCAGCCGCTGCACTGCCTCCTGTAAGGCAGTCATCTGTGTTTGAGTGGACTCCTGCTGAGCAGTAAACTGGGCGGCTAGCAACCGTGTGTTTTCCTGCTGTGCAGCTATAGCCTGTGCCAGGGCCTGCTGCAGCTGAGCCATCGCTTCCTCATGGCGACGGTTTGCATCTGCTGAAGCTTGCTGCTGGGTCACGGTGGCTTGCTGCTGGGTCACGGTGGCTTGCGCCAAAGCCCTGATGACCTCCTCCATGCCTTTACCTGTTGTTTGCAGCGTCTGAGCTGACTTCACCCACGACATGCCATTTGTACACTGTCTCTTTAAATGTCAGTTTAGTTTTAAACGGTTTTTGCGGCTGCAAATGCACTTTTGCCAGCATCCAAGACACCAGTTGTGAACTTTGGGGACAATAGCTCCACGGGATTAAGTGCATAAACCGTCAGTTGTAAAATAAAAGACATTTATTTGAAAGAAAAATCAAAATAAGGCTTTCTTCAGCGCACAGGTAAAGTACAAAAACAAAGTCCGCTTATCTTCAGCATAACAAAAAAAACAGCTTATCTTCAGCACAAAAACAAAGTTTAAGGAAAACACATACAGTTTTTGCAGCAGGTTCTTTTAGCAGCCTCCAGACATCCACACAGCTCAGCTAACAGGTGTAATCACCTACTCCTCCTCACACCCACAACTCTTCCCTACTTCCTGTCTTTTGAGCTGTCTTCCTGGAGGCCCTTAACCCCCTGTGTGCTGAATCATTGTGGTCAGGGAGGGAGGCTCTTTTCCCACCCGAATATCTCTTCAGAGCCTCCCAAATTCCGGGTCCCAAATAACTATTATTAACCTAGAGAGGACTGCGAGTCAGTCCTCTCCTGCTTGGCTACTCCCGGAACCCCTCACCCATTTTGGGTGACCCCCTGAGCAATGCTGCGACTCCTTTAAAGGGACCACAGCCCAAATACTGGTGCTATATAGCACCCGTCCAGGACCCAACCTTGGCGTCCTGTACAGCATATACTTTCTATGTCTATCTGTTTAAGCTTCTCTCAGGGGTATAGGCTGTGTTGATGCACACTAGGCCTGCTTCAATCCATTGTTTTCATATTTGAGAAGCGATAGACTCCGTTTTCTACCAACTACTTGCCCAACCATTTTTCTCAAGGTCTCTCAAGAGGAGCATGGACCTGAGCAGCAAGAATTTTGTCACCCAAAGGAGAAGTGAGACTGGTGCAAATCATAGCCAGAATACGATCAGTAGGAATCACAGGAACCAGAACCGACTCCATCTTGGAAGTGGAGGAAAATTGTTGTGACAAAGCATCAGCCCTTACATTCTTAGTACCGGGTAAGAATGAGACAATGTAATTGAAACTTGACAAGAATAGAGCCCATGGCGCCCTTCTGGAAGCCTCAGATAAGAATATGAGATTCCTATGGTCAGTAAGAATGAGAATCAGCACAGTGGTACCTTTGAGGAGATGTCTCCATTCTTTCAGGGCTAAAATGATTGCCAACAGCTCTCTGTCACCAATCTCGTAATTGCACTCTGCAGGTGACAATTTCTTGGAAGAGTAGCCACAAGAAGGCCACCAACACCAGTCTCAGAAGCATCAACCTCAAGGATAAAAAGCAACGTAGGATCGGGATGTGCCAACACAGGAGCAGAAACAAAGGCAGCCTTGAGACTCTCAAAAGCCTTAATGGACTCTAGAGAGCAACTCTGTGGGTTACTGTCCTTTCTGGTCACATCAGTCAGGGGCTTGACCAGAGACGAGAAGTTACAAATAAACTTTCGATAATAGTTGGCAAAGCCTAGGAAACGCTGCAGAGGACGTAAACCCACGGGTCCGGGCCACTGTAGGACTGCCAAAAGTTTCTCTAGGTCCATCGAAAAACCAGCAGTGGAAATGACATAACCCAGAAATTTAACTTGTTCACGATGGAACTCGCACTTCCCCAGTTTACAAAATAGATTGTTTTCTCTTAGTTTCTGAAGCACATGACACACATCTGTGTGGTGGCTCTCCAGGGACTTGGAAAATATGAGGATATCATCGAGATAAACCACCACACATAGTTACATAGTTAGTTAGGTTGAAAAAAGACACAAGTCCATCCAGTTCAACCACAAATAAAAAAAATATATATATATATATATATATACACATATATATATATATCATACAATCCCATATACCCCATTCTATACCCACAGTTGATCCAGAGGAAGGCAAATAACTGCAACAAATCTTGGAGGACATCGTTAATAAATTCCTGAGAAAACTGCTGGGGCGTTACAAAGGCCAAAAGGCATTACGAGGTACTCATAATGGGTTGTCCTGGTATTAAACGCATAAATATAAAATATAGCGCTCACAACCGTTGAAGTATAAAAAACATGTGTAAAGAAACACAATCAAATAATTGACAAAATAAAGTCCAAATACAAATATATAAGGTGACTCTAGGTGCTTCAATCCAAAGGGAACAAACGTGCAGAAATATTGCAGATGTATTCAGGTGCAAAACACCCCCTCATGTATCCCCACTCACCAGATTGTAATGACCCCCAGCTTTTCAGTCTGGTGGGTCGCTTTAGGCTTTATATTGGTGTCCAGGGCCAATGGTGTAGTCAAATCTTCAGATCAAAATGATTTTTAAATGAAGTTGCTCAGCAAAACGAACGAATACCCAAAAGTGAGGAAAGAAATGGAACTAATAGTGAGGTACCGTTTAAAAAGGTTTAATGTAAAAGGGAATGGGTACTTACAAAAAGTACAATCAAACAGGCATATATTTGTACATTGTCCCTTCTGTTTCTGTATGTGGATGATGGCACTGTAGTTATTTAAATTTTTTTAAAACTGTAAGTACCTTTTTTTTTTTTAATCGATATACAGCTATCACCCCAGATCTTTCCCAGCCTGTCTGAAAGGAATTATAGGAGGAGCTTCTAATCCTCTGCTGCGTGTCACATTATCAAAATAATAAAATCAGTCTTTGGAATACAGAGTAGAATAATTTATATCAATAAACTTTTAAATTGTCATACAAATATATATTTGAAATAAAATCTTTATTATTTTTAAGCAATAACATGGTGTGGGTGGATTTCTGCCAGTCACAGGCTGTGTCACACCCCTCCAACCTGTGTCTTAGAATTAGAGGGAGGTAAAGCCTCCATCAATCTATGTAAAATCCTGCTCCATTGTGTTTAGCTGGTTAGTGGGCATGGAGGAGGTGAGAGGGAGGGAGTGAGCTGGCATTTACAGCTGTGTATTCATCCACATGTGTGACTCTATAGTCACATGGTCTGCTCAGATGTGATAGGGAGGAAATGCTCAGCATAGAAACTCACTAAAAACAGAGCATGTGCAGAGCTGCCAAAACTGCTCTGCAAAATCCCTAGCTGATTTGGGGACTTAACAACAGAATCAACCAGGTTTTTTACAGAATACAGAAAACGAATTTCATAATGACTATGTGAGTATTGACAGCATGTAATACAGCATTTATTGACAGTTTTTTAGGATGTGGGATTAGTGACACTTTAAGGACTGGAGCAATTGTAAACAAAGGTGTACTGTGCAGGCAGCAAGATCTTCTCCTTGGCTCTTCCCCACAAAACACAAAGCCGAAATCTGATTCTTTTTCACACAGCTACAATCTGCGCTGCGTGCAGCTGGCTACTACAGCCGTGCTGGCGTTCTGACCAGGGAATTTCACAGGTCAGAAGTGCAACATAGCCACCAGCTACATACAGTAAGGGAAAAAAGTATTTGATCCCCTGCTGATTTTGTTTGCCCACTGACAAAGAAATTATCAGTCTGTAATTTTAATGATAGGTTTATTTTAACAGTGAGAGACAGAACAACAAAAATATCCAGAAAAATGCATTTAAAAAAAGTTATGAATTGATTTGCATTTTAATGAGTGAAATAAGTATTTGACCCCTTTGCAAAACGTGACTTAGTACTTTGAGGAGAAACCCCTTGTTGGCAAGCACAGAGGTCAGACATTTCTTGTAGTTGGCCACCAGGTTTGCACACATGTCAGGAGGGATTTTGTCCCATTCCTCTTTGCAGATCCTCTCCAAGTCATTAAAGCGGAGTTCCACCCAAAAGTACAACCCTAAAGCATGATGTTTTCACTTCCATGTTTGACGGTGGGGATGGTGTACTTAGGGTCATAGGCAGCATTGCTCCTCCTCCAAACGCCACAAGTTGAGTTGATGCCAAAGAGCTTGATTTTGCTATCATCTGACCACAACACTTTCACCCGCTTCTCCTCTGAATCATTCAGATGTTCATTAGCAAACTTCAGACGGACCTGTACATGTGCTTTCTTTAGCAGGGGGACCTTGCAGGCGCTGCAGGATTTCAGTCCTTCACGGTGTAGTGCGTTACCAATTGTTTTCTTGGTGACTATGGTCCCAGCTGCCTTGAGATCATTGACAAGATTCTCCTGTGTAGTTCTGGGCTGAGTCCTCACCATTCTCATGATCATTGAAACTCGATGAGGTGAGATCTTAAATGGAGCCCCAGACAGAAGGAGATTGACAGTCATTTTGTGTTTCTTCCATTTGCGAAAAAATCTCACCAACTGATGTCACCCTCTCACCAAGCTGCTTGGCGATGGTCTTGTAGCCGATTCCAGCCTTGTGTAGGTCTACAGTCTTGTCCCTGACATCCTTGGACAGCTCTTTGGTCCTGCCCATGGTAGAGAAAGCATAGGAGGAGGACCCTGCACAGGGAGCAACATTTAGGTTTATAAACGTGCCTGCTAGTTAAAGTGATTGTTTTAAAAAAATAACAAACATGTCTATACAAGGGTTTTACACAGAGCGGCCCCGATACCCCTTTTTTGGGGTCCCCTGGCGGCGCTCCTGGCTCCTCGTCCTTATCAAGTGCGGGCGCGCTCCCGAGTCTTGCTGCTGCGTCCATTGACACAGACAGCAGGACTCACACCCACCCACGAGGCATGATGGGTGGTGATGTCACCCCATGGCTATATATGGCTATATAAGTAATGGCACACGGCAGCCCTGGCATTACAGCGGGAGCCAGCGTCGGGAGAACATCTGAGGAAGAATAGAGGGAGAAGACAGCAGAGAGAGGAGACCTGGCAGAGGGAGAAGACAGCAGAGAGAGGAGAACCGTTAGCTGAAGAAGACATCAGCAGAGGGAGACGAACTGGAGGAAGATGTCATCAGTGGAGGGAGAAGAACCGGAGGATGAAGAAGAAATCAGAAGAGACGCCGGAGCTTCTTTAATAAATTACTTACTGTTAAAAACCTGTTTACTGTTCTTATTTTTGACACTTTTTTGAGGTGAATGTGTAGGGGTACAATCTACCCCATACTCATTCACATAGAGTGGGAGGGCCAGGATTTTGGGGCCCCCTTGTTAAAGGGGGCTTCCAGATTCCGATAAGCCCCCCCGTCCGCAGACCCCGACAACCACTGGCCAGAGTTGTCGGGAAGAGGCCCTTATCCCCACCAACATGGAGACAAGGTGCTTTTGGGTGGGGGCGCAGGGCCCCCCTGACCCAAAGCACCCACCCCCCAACGTTAAGGGCATGAGGCCTGGTATGTTTCGGGGGGGGGGCACTCGCTCTTCCCCACCCCCTTTCCTGACCTGCCGGGCTACATGCTCGGATAAGGGTCTGGTATGGATTGTGGGGGGGACCCCACACTGTTTTGGTGTGAGGGGTTCCCCTTAAAATCCATACCAGACCGAAGAGTCTGGTATGGTCTTGGAGGGGGGATTCTATGCCGTTTTTTTCCCCTCAAGATCCTCAGAGCACAAGTCGCATGCCAGCTTATTATTTTAAATAAGAAACCTTCATTTTGTTTGCAAATAATAAAGATTCTAACTACCAGCAAGAATAAGTTCTTACATTTAACGAGCACCTGTCATTTCAGATCCATCATGGCAGTGCCTGTTATCTGGCATCCACTCACCTGCAGCCGCCACGCCCCCCCCCCCACCTTGTTGTGTTCCTGCCGCATCACCAGCCGTCCCATTAAAGTGAATGGGAGTGAATGGGACTGTTGGTGAGTCAACAGTGAGTCAGAGGAGGGTCTGCTGTGGCACACAGATGACAGTTGCCCTTTAAAAATTATGATTTATATGGAGTCGATATAAATCAAGCCTTTTTACTAGTGATTTAAATCAAATCCACCCTGCAGCTAATGGTATTCATGGTCCTCTATGACAGTTTTGTGTCTGCTGAAATTAGAATACACACCTGTACAGAGAAAAAAAGTGGGCTGCCACTGGGGACCTCTTTTTGATAATGGTGGAGGCCATGGCTATCCTAATTGCTGATTTGGAACAACAGGCAAGGAATGCTGACTTTATCTGCTGTATAATGAGTGAAAGTGCACTTAAAGTATTGAACCCAGTGCTGGTCAGTTAGCCTGGTACACACCGTAAAAATGTTTATGTTCAACCCAGCAGGCTGAACGAAAAAAAAAAAAAAACAACTGAGGAGCTTGCAGTACCAACTATGTGCAGTTAGTCCAGTGAACTCCCAGCTGTGGTATTGTGTGCCCCCCCCCCCGCCTGAACACACGGTTAACACTTGCAGCCATTGGCTGTAAGCGTTGATCGGATGCTGATCAGCTACTGGTTTTCCAGCATGCTCGTTCGACAGCCGGTCATGAAATCAGCTTCTGTCGGACAAGGACCTATACACACAGGCCAAATGTTGACCAGTTTCTACTGTACTGGCTGATTTTGGGCGATATTCGGATTTTTGGCCTACAGGGCTTTGGAAGGACGTGATCCAATGATCCAAGAAGGCCCAGATATTTCTCTCATCAAAGGTTTATTTTTGATCACCAGTTAAGCAACAGAATGTTACCAATTTACTGGCAACTATGTAGTGTGTGTGTGTGGTTATGCAGAAAAATATTTAAAATCTGTGATAAAATTGTAGCCTGGAAAACAGCACTACAAACTGAACTTTCATAGAATGAAGTTGATAAAGCTTTTAAAGTGGTAGTAACGTCGCTTTTTTCTTACTTGTACCTACAAGTTACCCTATAATAAGGGCTTACTTGTATTTACAGTGAATATCTTGCTCTGTTTAAGAGATATTCACACTGCATGCAGCCAATGATAACACCAACGCATGCGCTCTGAAGGGCCCAGTGCTTCGGCCGTGACTCCCGTGCACATGTGCAGCAGTGACATCATGGCAGCTTAGCCAATCAGATGGACAGAGTACGGGAACCCAGAAGAAAGACCGGATGACAACCTCTAAACTAAATGTGGTCAGCTATGCTTAAGAGATGGGCTATAAAACACTGACCCAGTGATATAAATGCCCGTAATGCTCTGCACAAGATCATGCAATCTCCCCTAACTACTGGGGCATGTACTGGGGCATGTTATACTTATGGTGGACTTATGAATCAAGCCACTTTTAAGATGGTACATTTGACATATACTGACAAGTTACTGGTGTAGCAGTACAAACAAACATGTTTTCCCAGCACTTATCAGTCACCCTGAAAAAAAAAAAAATACATAATGGCTTTAACAATTTGCATAAAAACAGAAGTTTTGGTTGCACACATTTGTGGGAGACCGAAGCTGACAAGTTTTTTTTCATTCAACCCGCTGGGAAAAAACGAATAGTGTGTACCTGGCTTTCAGTGTATGGCTTAATTCGCCAGGGTCTCGAGGCCAAAACAGCGTGAAAGAGCTGTTTGTTTATGTGGCTCTAATCGCCTACTAGGCCTAGAGCTGGTTGCAAGATGCCCATGTTACTGAATGGGGATGCAGCAGCTATACAGATACAGTCACACATCCTTGTTTGACAGGGGTGCAGGGGCAGGTGCACAGCTCCAGTCGCATAGACAAACTGCTCATTCACGCTGTACAGGTTTCAGCACCCGTGTGAATGAGGCCTAAGCCACTCTGCCCTCCTTGCTTCATACTCAGGGATATAGGCTACAACAAAGCTGTAGCAAATGTAAAATGCATTTTCATTTTTTTAGTTAATATTAAATTTATAACAATGCATGTGGATTTTGTTCAGTACAGTCTATTCATTCTAAAATCAAATGTTAAAACTAACAAAATCTTTGGAACGACATACGAATGTTTTGAGAATTTTAAAACAAATTTTCCCTTGAATTTTCATTTGAAATTATATTTATCTATGGCCATCTTAAGGCTAGGTTCTTATCTATGCAGGTTGCGGTTGATGCGTTTTTTTCCGGCGTGATTGCAGGGCATTTTGCTCTTTTTAACATGCGTTTTTTACACGCTTTTAATAGGCTAATAGGAAAGTAGGACAGTTCTGTTCATGGAGTGCCAGAGTGTAAAGTCGCATCAAAGTCGCACTCCATGAACAGAACTGCCATACTTTCCTATTAGCCCCAAAAAAATGCATCAAAAATGCAACACTTGCAGTTTTGGTGCGGGTCCATTGAAGTCTATTACACACAAAGTGAAATATGCCCTGGGAAAAAAGTCCTTGACCCTTTCCAAAATGCACCGGCTCAAAACACACAGATTCTGCAAATGCAAAATGCACTAAAAAAAGCATAGGTGTGAACCAAGGGTAAGAATCCATATAAACAACCCACTCAAATGATATCCAATTCATTAAAGTAGAACTATATTTTATTTTGGATTGAGCAAGGGAGGATTATAACCCCTATCAAGAGTTTTTTCACCATCTGCTTCCCTTTGCAGAGATTTCTCTTCACTTCCTATCCTACGTCAAAAGTTAGATAAAATCCCTGCAAATAAAAAACGTTTGTTGCTCCAACACTTCATATTCCAGATATGTGCCTGTTGTACCATGTAAGTATCCTGTTCTCTTTGTATTGCTTCATGTGCGTAGCACCCTCTACCTCAGGTAGGATGTGCTAGAGGTAGTTGTTTTGTTTTTACAGCCAGTGTAGGTAAATTTAGGCATAGAGATTTAGCTTTAGAGTAGCATCAGATGACTGACATGCACTTCATCTCTCTGGCGCCTCCTCTGTTTCTGGAAGGTTCTGGAAAAGAGGCAGGGCAGAGGATTGGAGTGGCATGGAGTGTATCTGGAAAGAAATAAGTACCCCCCCCCCCCCCCCCCCCGGTACAAAGGGACTTTAAGGGCAAACATTTTTACGGACACAATATTTTCAAAATAGAAAAATGTATTTCATAAAAACAGTGTAACGGTCAGAGATAACAACCATGCACAAAATGATACATAATATCAATAAAACAAAGGGTAAGTCCCAGCAGACGCTGCTGTTCTGGGGGTCTTTGTGAGACAAACGCCACTACTCTTCCACCATGGATTGATTTCCCCATAATTCCAGCCATATACTGCTCTGCACAAATCTGCTGCTGGGACTTACCATTTTTGGGGACCCTTGTGAGGGATCTCTCGAGCCTTGAGGATTTATCCTTTACTGGGTGATCTTCTTTTCAGTCTGGATATGTGTCTCCATTTCCGTTCAGCACCATCCTTATAATCTTTTTTAATAAATACCTGATTCCATGAATATAGTATTGAGCATCTCCAACTATTGTCTCCTTCATGCCCCTGAAGAAGGGATTTATCTTGAATCTCCCGAAACGCGTAAGTAATTTAGGAGAAGTGCTCTTTTCTTATATACTATATATGTATATTATGTATGATTTTGTGCATGGTTGTTATCTCTGACCGTTACACTGTTGTTATGAAATACAATTTTCTTTGGAAATATTGTGTCCTTAAAAAAGTTCGCCCATAAAGTCCCTTTGTACCGGGGGGGGGGTACTTATATCTTTATATATACTTTATTTGGGATGGTGGCAACAACAAATAGAGTTTCTCCTCCATAATGGTTCCTTTTAGATAATTGGAGTGTATCTGGGAGCCCTGACCAATCCCCAACTAGGATTGGCAGGGGGCAGACCTCCTATATATACTCATGGTCAGCCTGCTGTGGGAGAAGTTGTTTGGGTGGAATAACTAGTGATGGAGTGTTAGGCTGTTGTGGCCTTGGAGGAAGTCCCCTTTCTGGGGGAGTGACCCTGGGCCTGGAGCTCAGGAGCTGGGAAGGAACTCCCCCATACAACGCTATCTTATGCAGAGTGAGGCCTAACCATGTGCTGTGACAGGAATCTAGGATTGCGCAGTAGAGAAAGTGGAGTTGACTCAAGTGATGTGCTGGAGGAGTAAGGAGCTTTAGAGACTGCCAATATAGATCCAAAATCGTCTGTTCAATCTAACAAGATCAATTATCTGGGGTGACAGGTGGAACTACTACACTCAGCGACCCCACGGGGGCACCGCTACATGTGAAATCCCTGGTGTTCCTGCTAGTCCCTCTGCTTTCCTATTAAAAACTGACAACACTAAGCAGGAGAACACACCATGGTCAATTCTCTAGCTATGCTGGGAACTCCATGTGCTCTCCTCCAATGATCCGGCTTGTCCTGACTAAGGATGAGCTCAGGCGTGTTCGAATGGTCCACGTGCAGAGCCCGCCAGGAAGTCGGCGCAGCGCTGCGCTAATCACAGGCAGTGAGACATTGCCCTGATGTGCGGCTGCAAAGATCGGGCAATGTCTCAATGCCTGTGATTAGCGCATCGCTGCGCCGACTTCCTGGCGGGCTCTGCACGTGGACCATTCGAACACGCCTGAGCTCATCCTTAGTCCTGACATGCGCCCACTGCACAGCCATTCACTGGGAAGCTCAGTGGGCTGCTACTTCACCTCCCCCCAGCTCTAATACAGCTAGTGATCGCTTATGAATAAGGGAAAAAAAGGGTATTTATAATGTTTTTTTTTTTTTTATCTATACAAAATGTTTTGCCTTTCATTTATATTTCCTGTCGCATCCTCATGGCAGCATACACTCTGGGTTGTGACTCCGCCTCCACAACCTGATAGGACCACATAACTATAAGATGAAGATACGGCCCCCGCCCCGGTATTCTCTAATTTTTCCTCACCTGTTGGGACCGCACGCTTCACCCTCTTACCGCTATCGCCCCAGCCAGGTTCTAGCCTCTCCTGGTTTGGAAGTCCTTACCTGTACAGCCTCTAAACAAAGCTAAATGGAAGGAACCCCACTCTGGTGATCTCAGGGGTACTACTACTGCACCTGCCTGCTGTAATAAGCCTTAAACAGGTTTAAAAGCACTGCCACCGCTGCCTTGGGAAGCAAGCCTTAAACAGGCTTAAAGGTATGTGATCCCTCTTTACATTTAAAAGCCTTAAATAGGCTTTGTACCTTGCAGTGGTCTCCTCCTTTGATGTCACTTTGCCTTCCGGCCCCTGCTGGGCCTTGTAGTCCCTCCTGTGTGTCCTCTGTTTCCCCCAGGCAGCGCTCAGCGTTCCGGCGCCCCCGCGCATGCGCACTGCGGCTCTACGGGCGTCCTGTGTAGGGAACTGAGGCTATTGCCAGTATCCAAGATGGCGCCGACGGCCGCGCGGCGCTACTGCGCATGCGCGAAGCGTCACGGCGCTCCCGGCGCCAAATTCAAAAGAGGAAAGATTCCCTTTCCTTTCCCTGGATGTTTTTCAGCAGAAAACCACCTGCAACAGATTCCAGGACTATCTCAGCACACTCCCCAATAGGTAAGTGCCTATTTTGTTTTGTTTCTATTTGTGCATTGCTGCATCTGCTTTTGCTCCATTTCCCCCCTTACCTTCCTTCCCCTCTAAATGCCTATTCCTTTCTACTAGGCTGCCTTTACTATCCCTATGGAGGCCACTGCCCCAGCAGATCACCACCATCGTGATAGGTAAGAGGGAAGGATTGGGTAAGTAAGAAGACGAAAAAAAGAGTGCAGGACCCGCTAATGCTGCCTAAATGGTTAGCCCCGCCAGGTCTTCAAAGTCCGGACGCAGGGAGGCATCTCGCGGAAGGAGCCGCTCGGGGCACAGGAGGAGCCACTCAAGCCGCAGCAGGAGGAGGAGCCGCTCAGGCCGCAGGAGAAGCCGCAGGAGTCGCTCCAGATCCCGCTCCCATAGCCGCTACCACCGAAGGAGGTCATCGCACAGACGCTACTCACCAGCCCCCCCTCCCCGACCAACGGCCAACGCCTGCTGGATATGCGGAGCCATCGCCCTTCCGGACAAGCTGGCCTGTCGCAGGTGCCTCGAGGAGGCCACTAAGGAAAGGGAGCAGGAGCCAAGAGAGCTTGCGACTGCAGCTCCGCAGCCCACTCCAGACATGGAGATGTCCATTAGGGGTACCTCCCCCCCCCCCCAGTACATCCAGAGAACCAGACTCCCAGTCTGAGGATGAGGAGCTGGTGGCGGCCGCAGGGTTTGACTTCTCCCTGATCGATCCATTCGTGAAGTCGGTCAAGGAGGCGATTAACTGGGAGGAACCCCAGGAGGCCCCCCAGAAGCAGAAGAAATACTTCCCTAACCTCAAGAGGGACCCAGAGGCATTCCCATTCATTGAGGAATTGGACGACCTGATCAGGGAGGAGTGGCAGAAGCCAGACAAGAAACTGAGCCTTAATAACAGGCTCACCAAACTCTATCCGCTCAAGGAATCCCAGGCTAAGCCCCTGGTTACACCGCCAGTAGTGGACGCTTCTCTCATGCGCCTGGCGAGGCACGTAACGCTCCCTATCGAGGACGCAGTAACTTTCAGGGACGTCCTGGACAGGAAAATTGACACGGACCTAAAGAGGGCCTATACAGCAGCAGGAGGCGCTTGCAGGCCAGCCATAGCACTGGCCGCCGTTGGCAAGGCTATCTCCAGCTGGTCGGCTTCCACAGAGAAGCTCATTACGGAGGGTGCAGACCAAGACAGGATAGTCAGGGCCCTGCAGGAACTCAGCCTCGCTGGGGATTTTGTGGCAGAGGCATCAGTGGATGCCATAAGATCATCCTCTAGGGCCATGCTGGCCTCGGTTATGGCCAGGCGGGCGCTCTGGCTCAAACCCTGGACAGCGGACCAGGCCTCCAAATCTAATTGGTGCCGCATCCCCTTCGATGGTGAGAACCTCTTTGGAGCAAAGCTGGACTCAGCTATCTCTAAAGTGACCGGCGGAAAATCCGGGCTCATCCCCTCTGATAGGAAACCCAGGCAGCAGAGGCCGCCTCCTTCCAGACACAACCTGCCGGATAGGTACAGGGATGCTAGGGCCTACAGACCAGGCAAGGAGTACCGGAGGAACTGGAGGAATCCCCAGACTACCTTCTCCAAATTTCAAAAACCTAAGACCTCTGCGTCTAATGACCAGAAGTCTTTTTGAAGGTACGTCCGCCCAGCCAGCAGTAGTGGGAGCCAGGCTCTCAAAATTCCAGCTGGCTTGGGCGGGTACCATCAGAGACCCGTGGACGGTGGCTACCGTCCGTTTCGGGCACAGGTGGTCCTTCCGGGGCCGACCCCCGGGCGACCACTTCTGTCCAACCAAGCTTCCATCCTCACATCACAAAAGGGCGTTGCTGCTGGACTACGTCCAGGAATTGCTCCGAAAGGAGGCTATAGTGGAGGTGCCCGGATCTCAAAGAGGCAGGGGGTTTTACTCCCCCCTCTTCCTTGTCAGGAAAAAGTCAGGGGATCTGCGCCCCGTCCTAGACCTGAAAAAGCTCAACCGATCCATCCGGGTGGAATCTTTCAAGATGGAAAGTCTACAATCCATCCTTCAGGCCGTAAACCTGGGGGATTGGATGTTGTTCGTGGACCTTCAGGATGCATACCTGCACGTCCCAATCCATATCTTGTTCCGAAGATTCCTGCGGTTCTCTATAGACCAGCGGCACTTCCAGTTTCAGTGCCTGCCGTTCGGAATCTCTACGGCCCCCAGGACCTTTACAAAGATCCTCCTCCCGGTAGTGGCGGCCCTGAGAGAAAGGGGTTTGAGGGTCCACCACTATCTGGACGACATTCTCCTACTCTCAGGCACCAGAGAATCCCTCATTCAACACCGGGAAATTCTAATTTCCACCCTTCAGAGTCTGGGGTGGCTCATAAATTGGGGGAAAAGCAACCCTCAGCCCTCGCAGAGAATGGTCTTTCTGGGGGCCGTATTGGATACTCGGTCAAATACGATAGAGCTGCCCCCAGAGAAGATCCCCCCTCTGACCCAGAAAATCAGGAGAGCCATCCTAGCCTCTTCCCTGCCGGCCAGAGCGTGCCTCAGCCTGTTGGGCTCCCTATCGGCCACCATTCCGATGGTACAATGGGCGCACTGGAACGCGAGGCCTCTTCAGATTTCGTTTCTACACCAGTGGAACGGCTGGGCCATGTCGCAGCCCATCCACATTTCACAAGAGGTCAAACAGTCCCTGAGATGGTGGACCCGGCCGAGCAACTTGGGCAGGCACAGGCATATTATTCCCCCCCCTCAGGAGGTGGTTACCTCGGATGCCAGTCTGGAGGGTTGGGGGGCCCACTACCTACATCACGCGGCCCAGGGCCGCTGGCCATTCGAAGCTCGGGACATCGTTTCCAACGTGCTGGAAATGAGGGCGGCTTTCCAGGCCCTCCTGGCCTTTGGCCCTCTCCTGAGGGGCAAGCAGGTCCTCCTGAGGTTAGACAACAGGGTCGCTGTCGCCTATGTCAACCGCCAGGGGGGTACCAAGAGCTCTTCCATGATGCGGGAAGTTCTCCCTGTTATGGAATGGGCACAGCGGAACCTCCTGGACCTCAGGGCAGTCTACATTCCGGGTACCGAGAATCTCCTGGCCGATTCCCTCAGCAGGAGATTTCTCTCCAACAACGAGTGGTCCCTGAGTCCCCGGGCCTTCGCCCTGATCTCCAAAACCTGGGGCCCCCCGGATATAGACCTGGCAGCGACCCCGGACAATACCAAGTGTCAGAGATTCCTGTCTCGAGTCCCCTTCCCCTCAGCGGAGGGGACAGACTGTCTCCACCACCCCTGGGACTTCCACCTCGGGTATATCTTCCCTCCGACCCCCTTGATAGCGAGGTTTCTGCTCAGGCTCAAGCGGTCATCAGCCCTAGTGGTGGCCGTGATTCCCTTCTGGCCCAGGAGGCCATGGTTTACCACTCTCCTACAGTTGAGCACAACAGACCCGCTCCCCCTTCCACAGTC